>JAEIFV010000506.1:0-236648 GCA_018904265.1 Lordiphosa collinella | reverse complement strand
CCTTAAGACTAAGCTACTGCTCCTTCTGCGCCCACTTCATACATTTCCATCTTCCCCAAGCTAATCAAATTTTGTAAATTTCGCTTTGAATCGAATTGATTTCTCATCTAAAATCCATATAATTGTCAATAAAAAAAACTAAATAATAAACACAGACAGGAGCACAAAGTGCGGAGCCAATTGTTAAGTAAACAAATGTCCATAAATGTAAGAAACTGTTGTTCCAAGCACCACAATAACAACAACAACAACTACAACAACTCCCACACCACTCAAAAACGACAAGAACAACAACAAGGAACTTGCATAAAAAACTGTTATGTTGTTTTCATCGGAAACCTTACACAGATTTATACATATTTCACATACAAACACACACGCACACGCACTTACACTAAGCTTTTTAAGTGAAAACTTTTCTAAAGCCAAATGTTGCCTACTTTTAGGGAGCCACCATTAAAACGGACGAGGAGACGGGCAAAATAATTATTGCCAGAATTATGCATGGCGGTGCTGCGGATCGCTCTGGTCTGATACATGTGGGCGATGAGGTAATTGAGGTCAACAGCATCAATGTGGAGGGCAAAACACCAGGAGATGTGCTCAGCATATTGGTGAGTTATTTGCCTATATAAACTGCTCCTACATTCCTCCTTCATCCGATCCTTCTACTTATCTGCTTCATGCCTTTTACATTCAGCATGTGGCATCTTCCTATTATATAAGGGACCATTTCTGAAGATCCCCCAACTCTGTACCCTTTGGATAACAAGCAGTTTGTGGACTGCAGTCAGATAAATTCTGACCTAAACACTTCACAGAGGAAAAAAAAAACAAAAAAAAAAATTTGATACCTCTCCCCCTCCACATTTAACAGACATTTTCCCGCTTATGTAGCTTATCTACATGCCGCGTTTACTTTTCTCATTTCAACATGCGACAAGAAGCTTTTCACAACTCATTACCTTGTCTCGGAAATTAAAACACAAATGCCGGATCAGAGTAATAAAGGGAAGCGACCAACATCAATGAGCTAATAGGATTAACAACACGTTTAGTGTTGATTTCTTATGTTTTTTTATATTCCTTGTTTATTTATCTTAAGGGGGTCTTCTCATTGAGCAACTTTTTTTTTCGACTTTTTTTTTTGCATTTATTTATAGCTTGGATATTCAAAAATATCCCCCCAAAATGATTTTCGAAAACTCGAATTAGTTTAGGAGATATAGTCCTTTTAGTGACCCAATGTGACCTAAATTCCCAAGCAACTGCAAACTTAAGGGGTCTTCTCATTGAGCAACTTTTTTAAACCCTCGTATTTTGACCTATGCGTTAAGTTTTCTCCGGTTCTACCGGACCGATTTTGATGAAACAAAGTGAATTCGACGGAGAATTGTCAGTTCTTTAAAACTGCATTTAAACATTTTTTTTTTTTCCAAAAAACTTCAAATTTAAACGCGTTTATCTCGAAACCATTCGAACTGGCGGCCACGATATCTCCAGTTCAACTGAACCGATTTTCATGAAACAAAGTGGAATCGACGCAACAATTCTCGGCTGAACCGACCATAATTTTAAAAAATTTTTTACTATTTTTTTTTTACACTAAACTACAAAAAAAGCCCGAAATTGAAATTTTTTTTGAATGGCCGCCATTTTGTCAAAAAATCACAAAATTAAGTTTGAGGTTCAGCCCGAGAATTACATCTATACTGATTATAACCCCGTTTTTTTTTCATTTCGGACGCTCCGGAGACCCGGAATCGTGGCCGCCGTGACGACACCTTTTTTTCACCACCAACTTTGAAGTCTCATTACTTTTTTGAACAGCCCTCGTATCGAGGCAAAAAAATTTTTTATTTACGAACCTTTGTAATACAATAAATAAAAAAAGTTTTCAATTATTCTTTGCGTTTTCAAATAAGAATTTTTTTAAAAAGGGTCCAAAAAACGGGTTTTGAATGAGAAGACCCCTTAAAAACTACCTATCACATAAGAGAGATAATTATTGCTTATTATAAATTAGTTGCGTACTCCTGCGGAACGACCGCATGGCAATGCTTCGCAGGGGCCCCCAACCGCCTTATAACTGCTCATATCCTTCTCCATCGCTCCAGTCTGCGAAGTTCCCTTAGGACACCGACTGCAAAAGTGTTGGACGCGTCCCAGAATCGATCAAATAGCAGACGTTATTAGTGGTAACTTCCTCGCCTGAGGTTTCCCTGAGCGCCAGCTTCTGTTCCTCAAAGCGTCCACATTCAAAAAGGATGTGTTGTGCATTCTCTAAAGTACCTCCCCTGCACCATATGCACTCGGGATTGCTGTCGTGCCCGAATCGGTAGAGGTAGCTTCTAAAGCATCTGTGTCCGCTCAGTATCTGGGTGAGGTAGAAGTTTACTTCTCCATGGGGTCTATCAAGCCTCTGCATCCAACGGCCTTTGGAGGTTGAGTCCCATCCGTCCTGCCACTTCCTAAGGCTCTCCTCTCTAGCTGCCGCTCTCTCGTCGGGGTCTGCTATACTTAGTGACCGCTCACGCGATGCACTGTAGACAGTAGCAGATTACACTACCAGGTAGCCTAGTGGCAACATTCCCGCTATGACGAGCGGTGCTTCATTCGAGATGGTCCTAAACGCACGCTTACCAACACTGTATAGCCTCAACGCCTGGGTAGAAGCTTGAAAACTCCCATAAGGAGTCGTCGGCGCTCATGCTTTGGGCCGCGGATGTTTGGCAAGTGCTCGCGAAAGCAGAGCCTGGTGTCTATCATGAGACCACTTTTGGATTTTAGCAGTTTCGACCACTGTCCCACTGACGATAACCATTGGTAAACCATGGCTATGCCGCATGCAGACTCGGCCATCTGAAGTTCTTTGGCCACAACAACCAGAGCCACATTATTCGCATAGCCAACGTGTGAAAAACTTTTCTAAGCAATATAATATATCTATTCTGTAATAATTCTGAGCTACAATTTTCGCTTAGAGTTTCTAGGTGTAGGTGTTCATTTTGCAAACCGAAATGTAGAAAACCTTAAGCTTTCGTGTGCTATTCAGATTTCTGTATGAAAAATATAAAAATTATTTAGAAATTAACTGATTTTCTCCTGCCAGGTACCCTTTGCCTTTTTCCACGCATCATTTAACGTTTCCTTATGGCTCGTTTACTCTTTCATTTCTACATGTAGCATGTAGTTCTTCAAGATGCCACATTTAACTTTCTGTTTTCTACATTTAGCGAGTGAGATTTATCATGGCTAGCTACGTTTCGTTTAGTTTTGCCCTTTTCCTCACTCGCCGTGTAGCAAAATTCTGGATTCGGTTGTCTGTCCCGGAAGACTCCTATCATCCTACTCTTATTTCTTCTTTATTGTCAGCTCCAGCTAAGGCCGCATTCTGCATTCAGAAGGCAGGCTTCTCTGCACTAAATCTCTCCTTGTCTCAGTAAAAGCCTGCTCATTTTATGACGCTCTTTTTGGCATTTTTAATGACTCTGCTCTACAAAACCATCCTTCTACTTCATGTCGCTCTACTCTAAGGTTCGTTCGTCCATCCCAGCACGCTATTATTCGATGGAGTGCTGATTCCACTAACCTTAATCCGGGATTTCTTAATCGAGAACAAACTAGTGTCGCCTACACCGATATCAGCGATTTCATACTCTGAGACGAAGTTCTCTGTAAATAAAAACAGTGCCCACAACAACAAAGATACATTGAACAACCTTCAACACCTTTGCATATACTTTTCGGCTTCCCAAAAATTTGAGCTTAAAAACAAGAAAGAATTTTGCCTTCTTGCAATTCTCATGCTCTTATTCTCTAATGGTGTGACAGTATTTGAAGCTTACCCGGCTTAGCCAGGAGGCAGCCGAAACAGTACAATCTACGCAACCACTGCTGCTGTTCTTATGTAATCTTTGTTGATTTTCTGATGATTATTGAATTATTATCAATCCTCGACCTTCAGCCGGCTAACATTCACTTTGTCTTAAATCAAAACAGGTCACATATTCAGATTTAAGATTTAGTTCAACATAAATTATGCTTAACACGTCTCCCAACCAAAATTAGAAGCGCACATGCCAAAAGATTGAGAGAGGCTCGGCTTTGGCCCTTTGGGGTTGTGTCATCTTGACAAGCTGATTTTACTTTTACTTACTTACGTCTTCCAACCAACTTTCTCAGCTGGGGTAGGTTATACCTCACCAATCGGTGTTCCGTAGAGCTGTCGGTCCCTTGTTATTTTACCTTTAAATCAATAATATTTCTCAAGTGCTTTCTTTTTAAACTGTCCTATTATATGCGCTGTCTATTTCAAACTATGTGCCTCAGTAAAAGATCCAGTTCCTCCACTTTTATTACAAAGTGATATAAATGCTCTAAATGCTTTGCGCCGACTAAATCGTCTCCGCCCTAATATTGCCAAGTCCAATCTACTCCAATCTACCTCCCGCCTCGCCTAACGAACTATGCTCATCGAGAAATATTGCTTGGCTTATATTGAGTACTATCACCTCACTCTGACCACTATTGCTGAGAGTTGGACCATAGCTGGCTTAGTCCCGCCGAGTCAGAGATCGTTAAAGCTGGGTTCTCATTGAAACCTTTGTATTTTCCAAAACTCAACCCAAACTTCTTTCCTCACCTTCAGCAAAACTCCGAGGGCACCATCACCTTCAAATTGGTTCCCGCCGATAACAAGGGCGCCCAACGTGAGTCCAAGGTGCGTGTGAGGGCTCACTTCGATTACAATCCAGATGTGGATCCCTATATACCCTGCAAAGAGGCGGGATTAGCTTTCCAGCGTGGCGATGTCTTGCATATAGTGGCTCAGGATGATGCCTATTGGTGGCAGGCGCGCAGAGAGCATGAGCGTTCCGCTAGGGCTGGTCTCATACCCAGTCGTGCTCTACAGGAACGTCGCATCATACACGAGCGTACACAGCGTGACGGCGGTACGGAACTGGACTCCAAGCGTAAGCATTAAACTCAGCTCATTTCCCTGCCATTTGCCATCTCCTTAACCTACTCATCTCAGCCGGTTCATGCGCCTCACTCTGCAACACCAACACCCCACCCGGCTCCCCGCGCCTACATACTAGCAGCAGCAGCTCCTCCTGCCGCCAACCCAAGACTAAAAAGATCATGTACGATTTGACAGAGAACGATGACTTTGATCGCGAGCTGATTGCCACCTATGAGGAGGTTGCCAAGCTGTATCCCCGTCCCGGTGTGTTTAGGCCTGTGGTGCTGATTGGTGCGCCCGGAGTGGGTCGCAATGAGTTGCGTCGAAGGCTCATAGCACGCGATCCCGACAAGTTCCGCAGTCCGGTGCCCTGTAAGTAACTTCTTGGTAACTTATTACCCTCACTTACCTTCCATCTCTTTTTTAAACCAGACACCACCCGACCCATGCGCACTGGCGAAGTGCCCGGACGCGAGTATATCTTTGTGGCACGCGACAAAATGGATGCCGATATCGAAGCCGGCAAATTTGTGGAACATGGCGAGTACAAGGGACATCTTTATGGCACCTCGGCCGAGAGCGTCAAGTCGATTGTGAATGCCGGCTGTGTGTGTGTCCTAAGTCCCCACTATCAGGCCATTAAGACTTTGAGGACCGCCCAACTGAAGCCATTCCTCATACACATCAAACCACCCGAGCTGGCCGTGCTCAAGTCCACGCGCACCGAGTCGCGAGCCAAGTCCACCTTCGATGAGGCCAACGCACGCAGCTTCACGGACGAAGAGTTCGAGGATATGGTAAAGTCGGCCGAACGCATAGACTTTCTCTACGGACACTTCTTCGATGTGGAGATTGTCAATGGTGAGCTGGTCAATGCCTTTGAGCAGCTGGTACAGAACGTGCAGCGCCTGGAGAACGAGCCGCTGTGGGCCCCCTCCATGTGGGTGCAGTAGTTATGCCTCAGTCTCAAAACTAAAAACTGTTAAGCCAACACCAAAGTATTTTTCTGCCATACGAATTTAGCAAACTGCTAGGGCTAAATGCAACGTTACTCGCATTTAGCTAGAGAAGAACCCGTCAAGATGGTCGTTAGTCCTGTTTCACGCCATGTACCTTTTTGCGTCAAAGTGAAAACAATGAAAAGAATACAATAAATTGCCACTAAACTAAAAACATTATAAAATTGTTGTATTGTGTATATAAAAATCAAAAAAGAAATTATATAGAGCAGACACTCCAATCCATTCATTCTTTCGGTCCTTGATCCCTGATCTGTCCCATCTTTGAGATGATCCTCTAGATGTTTCATTGTTCAAAACAAATGACAAATTAATTAAAATAAAATTGAAAAACTATTTTAAAATGTAATCATGGAGTTTTGGTTTTGTAAAGTTTGGGCATATTGTCTGCCCACCTACTGCAGAAAAAAAAAATTGGGGGCGCTAGCTAGGAGATATGAAATATCAAAGGAAAAAACCTGATACTAAAGGATAAATAAGTTAAGAAAAGGGAAAAAAGAAAGCTGCTGTCAATGAAGCTGCTAAACAGAACCAAACTGGTGAATTCTTCGAAGCATAAAAAAGGCAAACAACTTTGTATAGTTTAATCAGTCATCTAGCTCTTGTCTATGAGGCTACTTAACTGATAAATCCTTGACAGAACAGATATGAATAGTATCCTTAAAACGCTCTAATAGCGTCCAAAGCATTAACAAAGTAGAAAGAAAAAACGAAAAGACCACTTCAAGTCCTTCAGTGTGAATTCTTCAAACTACTGATGGAGTGCAATCGGGCACCTTATGAACGTTCTTACCAATCTATGTAGGAGAAAAGAACTCAACTCTTAAGAAGTCCTTCTCGTGACTTTTTTAACCGGATCTAATAGCTAAAGTTAACGACCCTGCAAAAACTCTACCCGGACCTATTTCACCATTCATGCAACATTCCGGGTGGACCTAGAAGGAAAAAGATCTACTTCGATCTCTAATGAATCAATAATTTCCATAAACCTCCAGCCAGGATAGTAAAACGGCATTTGTGATTACAATCTTATCGGTTTAGGGTTATATAAAAGGCAAGAAAAGAGAATATTGCGAATCCTTATCACGACTTTGCCAATTAGCAGGTGCTGAACCATACAATTCCGCCTTTGACACGCCGATAAGGTCAAAGTTCTTTGAAGCCCTGTCTACCTTTGGTATTCCAGCAAAGTACGTTCGACTTTGCATGATGACGTTGAGAAGCACACAAAGCTCCGTCAAAATAGGTAAAGACCGCTCCGAGCCTTTCGATACCAAAAGAGGTTTTAGGCAGGGTGATACCTTATCGTGCGACTTCTTTAATCTGCTGATGGAGTACATACTGCGCCAGTGCCCAAATGCTAACAGAACGGGCACCATCTTTACCAGAGATAACATGCTACTTGCATATGCCGATGATATTGACATCATCGGCAAAAGCGAATCTGTGGTAAAAAAGGCGTTCTCAGAGATAGAGAAGCAGTCAAAACTTATGGGCTTAGCGGTAAATGAGGATAAGACGAAGTACCTACAATCAACGCGCAGTGAGTCTACGCTTGGACAATCTGTTGCAATGGGAGACTACAACTTCAAGGTTGTTAAGGAATTTGTCTACCTCGGAACGACGATAACCAGCGACAACAACACCAGTCTGGAAATCCGAAGAAGAATTACTCTTGCAAACCGATGTTATTACGGGCTCAATAAGGAGTTCAAGAGCAGAGACCTCTCTCGGAAAACGAAAATTGCGCTATACAAGTCGCTTATCATCCCAGTCCTGCTATACGGCGCAGAAGCATGGACAATGACAAAAGAGGATGAGGCGGCAATTGGCGTGTTCGAGAGAAAAGTTCTTCGGAGGATTTATGGACCTCTAAACGTTGGCGGCGAATTTCGCATCCGAATGAATCGCGAACTGGATGAGCTCTATGGGGAAACTGACCTAGTCAAGCGCATAAAACAACAGCGTTTGCGCTGGTTAGGACATGTTACCCGTATGGATGAAAACGCTCCAGCAAAGAGTGTGTACAATCGGCATGCGATAGAGTTGGGAGGCACTCCCCCGCCTGGTCGACCAAAGCGAACCTGGGAGTGTCCTTCTGGTGTAATGTCGCTCGGGACAGAGGCGAGTGGCGGGCATTAGTGGCAGCGGCCGAGACCGTAAAACGGTTGTGATGGCCAAAGAAGAAGAAGAACCATACAATTTGGCTGGCAAAGAAAACATCTTTCATATTGGTTCGAGTGCAGAGCCTGTGAACCTTTCCATCCCAGATATTTCGAAGAAAAGTACTCAAGATGAGGAGATAATCGATGCAATGACTTGCTTAGATAAAAATTCATGGAGTGCATCGATGACAATTCCATATTATTTTGGTTGGAGTTATCGATGATTGGAATAGTTATCTTGCGTGGAACACGACTTGTTATTCCGGTAAAGTTGAGACAGACAGTTTTAAGTTTGGCACATGAAGGTCATCCAACAACGTCAGGAAGCCCTTAGAAATGTTTGGTAACAGATCTTATGGGCACATTGCCACGAAATAGCAAATATGTACTAGTTCTAATAGTCTACTACTCGCGATACATGGAGTTTAAGTAAATAAGATCAATTTCATTCAAGACTATCATCGAGCAGATGAAGGAGATATTTTGAAGGCTCGGATATCCAGTCTCAGACGGGTTTTACACGGTGCAGCAAACTTCATGAAGTTTTTGAAAAAGCTTTCGTTTGTAGGAAAGAAGCGTAGAGGGGCAAGCGATACCACAAGACCTCTTTCCTACAAGCGAGACTTTTTTGAAAATTTCCTTCAACGTGTAAATCCAGTCTAAGAATCATCTTGAAACGCCTTCACATTACATTTAGCTAGTGAAAGGGCACACCACGGGTGGTTGTAAAATCGCTTGTCATCTTGGAACCTCTTTGCTTTACCCTTACCTAGCTAAAGAGCAAACCACGGGTGGCTAGAAAAAAGTGTTTGCTTAACCCTTAACAAGCGAAAGGACACACCACGGGTGGTAGGTTGTGGGTTAAAGTATCTACTAAAGAACAGCTTAGTTTATGACTTACGTACAGTTTTATTTGATATCCTAAACATACCTTATACCATAATATATAAAGTCTATTCAGGATGTATTGTTCAGTTGTCTTAGTTGATTGATAGTTAAAATCTCTTCTCCTCTCATTGCACTCAGGTCAGGTATCACGTATTGGGCACAGATTTATAGCTGCGATTTGGTTAAACTGGACTTGCGTGGAAAACCACTCAAGCCATAGAACTCAGCCAGACGCTTGGCTTCACGCCAACCTGCCTCCACAGCGCCATGGACCGTGGAGTAATAATGTTCGCTTGAAGCTTCGCCAGCGAAACACACTATGGGCTTGTCACAGCGGCTTTGTTTCAGCTCCTCCTGTGGTGGTACCTCTCGCTCCGGTGTGGTGGCCACCACTGTCAGAGGCTGGGAGAGCTCACGTGCTCCGGTACCCAATTGTTCGGTTTCCATGGAGCGAAAGGAATAAGAACCACGGAAATTCTCATTCGTAAACCAGGCGGATGTTTGAAAGTTACACGGTTCGGGTATGTGCCAGTGTAGGAAGCGTCGAAATAGGTACATGCAGCCGGCTAAAACCTCATCCTTGGGTAGAGTTTCCATATGCCTGCCATTGGCATTGATAATCCAGCCCGCCAGTATCCTAGGCTGATAGCTTACCCTATAGAAACCAAAAACATCCTCCAGCCAGGCTCGTGAAGTGCCGCGTATGTCTAGCAAATCCTCCTCGCGCCATAGTAAGGTGAACCCGGTCCAATCCTCAGGCCAAAATGCAACAGGAAACTCCACAAAGATTTTGTTGACCGTACCAAAGGCCAAACCATCCACCGCTCTTTGTTTCTCCAGCGGCAGCTTGGGCTCAAACAGACGCAAGTGTTGATCCTTAAGCACTCCCAGGGAGACGGTGACCACCACATGATCTGCCAGACAATTCTCTCCGTTGCTCAGTTGAAGTTCCACCCGCTTGTCGTTGCGCTGCCAGTTAATTTGGGTCACGCGCGTGGCCAGCATGAGTCTCTGCTCCAGCACACCCAGCTCCGACTTCAGCTCCCGGGCACGCATCAGCAGACGCAACAGTTCCACATAGCCCTTATCCTTCCAGTTAAGCAATATGTCACCCTCGCACTCCCAGTAGTCCAGGTAACCCTGCCCGGATACCTGATCCAACGAGTCGGAGGCCTCCACTGAATTCTCAAACTTCTGATAGTTGTCGAAAAACTCCCGAGCCAGCACCTCATCAATGTCCTGGTATTCGGGCTGACGCAGTGTATCGTAGAACTTGTTGGTAAGATAACTACCCAGAGAACCGCTACAGTGTCGCAACTCCAGCTGCCGACTGACCAAGGAATCCCACACTATGCCCTTCAGTCTGTTGGCCACTTGGTCGGGTAAAACCTCACGATTGGAGCGCACACACTGGTAATTCTCATATACAGGTCCCGTCGATTCCAGCAGTTGCTCATCCTGTTTTCTGGCCAATTCGTAGACTATGTTATCCCGCTCGCCGTGACACCATTGGGCTCCCAGATCAATGACATTCGCGGCAAACGGAATGGTGTGTATGCGTCCGCCCAAACGTGCCTCCGCTTCTATGACCAAAACATTTTGGAAGCCATACTCCAGCAATTTGGTGGCACAGGCAATACCCGAGGCACCAGCTCCTATGACGACGATCTTGTGATTGCTCATGCTCATGTACGGCGGTGGCTGAAAAAACAAATCATGTAAGAGGCAGGTTTAGCTGGAGGTTCAAGAAGGGGGCCCACAAACTGATTGTTATCCAAAGGGTACAGAGTTGGGGGATCTTCAGAAATGGTCCCTTATATAATATGCTGAATGTATGAGGCATGAAGCAGATAAGTAGAAGGATCGGATGAAGAAGGAATGTAGGAGCAGTTTATATAGGCAAATAACTCACCAATATGCTGAGCACATCTCCTGCTGTTTTGCCCTCCACATTGATGCTGTTGACCTCAATTCCCCCTCCCAAAAATATATCAAACCAAAGCGAACCGCAGCACCAGCCATGCATAATTCGGGCAATAATTATTTTGCCCGTCTCCTCGTCCGTTTTAATGGTGGCTCCCTAAAAGTAGGCAACATTTGGCTTTAGAAAAGTTTTCACTTAAAAAGCTTAGTGTAAGTGCGTGTGCGTGTGTGTTTGTATGTGAAATATGTATAAATCTGTGTGAGTAAGGTTTCCGATGAAAACAACATAACAGTTTTTTATGCAAGTTCCTTGTTGTTGTTCTTGTCGTTTTTGAGTGGTGTGGGAGTTGTTGTAGTTGTTGTTGTTGTTATTGTGGTGCTTGGAACAACAGTTTCTTACATTTATGGACATTTGTTTACTTACAACAATTGGCTCCGCACTTTGTGCTCCTGTCTGTGTTTATTATTTAGTTTTTTTTTATTGACAATTATATGGATTTTAGATGAGAAATCAATTCGATTCAAAGCGAAATTTACAAAATTTGATTAGCTTGGGGAAGATGGAAATGTATGAAGTGGGCGCAGAGAGGAGCAGTAGCTTAGTCTTAAGGGGGAAATGAGAGCGAGGAAAGCGAGACAAGCACGCACGATATGAACGACTGAACACGATGAGACAAATGGCCGGGAAGGTGTTAACACACACAAAAACTCACCAGGGGTTCATTGCTCTTGACCAATTGCACTATCTTGATGGTCTCCTCATCCTCATCCATTTCGATGGGTGCCTCGGGTAGATGGGGATAAAAGTCCTTTTGGGCTATGGCATCGTGGGCAAAGAGCAGGTGCTGAAAACACAAATTGAATTTCTGTTTGTCTGTGATTTTCTCCAAACCCACCTGCAAGTGTGCATCCTGCAGCAGATGAAACACTTCCTTGCAGTCATCGCTCAAATGGCAGTGCTGTGACAGTTGCTCCAACACTTCGTACAACACTTGGGCAGAGGTGGACAGCACGGGAGCCAAACGATCATCACGGCCCACTTTGGCCACTTTAGTGTGTACATTGACCAAAGCATTCAGCTCCTTCGACTCCAGCAGAGCCTTAAGAAAGTCTATCTCCTGGTCATTGGACAGATTGTCCGACTCCTTCAGGGTGGTAAATAATTTGGATAAAGCTAAAAGTTTTTGATACAAAGTTAATAATCGCTTACTCAACTCAAGTCACCCACTCACCTGGATCCCAATTGATGTCCGATGCCATAACTGCTGCTGCTAGCATGCTCTATCCTTGACTCGGTTCTGAAATTGAGTTAACAAAATCGATGGCTAACTTTAACTCAACAAAAAGTTTTGATGCGTGCCGAATGACAATTCAAGGAAACTGGCAGAAAACCCAACCACCCACCCACACACACTGAGCTGGCGTCTGTCTGACTGGCGACACTCTTCCATTTCTTGTTTCCAATTAGTTTGCTACTTGCCCCCGATTTGGCTGCTGGCCAAAGAGGCCAACTTGATTAGACTAGGCTGGATTTATGGTTACTTTCAGAGCCATAAATTTGCAAAACAGAAACTCACTCACATGACCTGCTACTGCATGACATTAAATGTTCAATGGCTGCGCTTCCTGTTGCTGCTGGTGTTGCTGCTCAAGAGCAGCCAAGCGGATGTTGGTATACTGGACAGCTGCCAAGCAAAGTTCAGTTACACTTTACCCAGTAAAGAGGTCACACTTTAGTTGCATGCCCGCAACTCATTAGCGACCAACTGAACCAGAAGAAAAAATAGTCAGCTTTGTGTTTTGTAAGGTGTTTTGGACTCGTGTTGTTGTTTTGACATTCGCATGATCTGCATGTCCTTCAACTTGCTTCATTAAAAAAAAAAAAAAATAGGTGCTAATGACCCTATGTCGTGCGAAGGGTGCCGCGTCTGACTGCGAATTTGCTTAGTAATTATGTCTTTGCTTAAGGTCAATGGAATTTTCAAGACATCTTTTTACTTGGTTTTTCCTTAAAAATTTATGTTTCAATTTGAATGAACTGACAAATCTTTCTGCAGCACTTTTGCTATCAGATTATAGATAAATGAATCAAATGTCCCAAAGGTTGTTAAGTGGCCGAAGGTCAAACATTTCACTATGAACTGGATCACACTTAATTATTAGCATGCCAGTTCCAAACTTTTCGGACATTTTACTACGGCCATGCAATAGGACCTCGAAAACAGTCCTTTTCAATTAGATTTTTAAAGAGTATTGACGAAAACGAATAGCAAAAGTAAGCCATGCTCTGAACGGGAAGTATGCCTTCGCATCTCTCTACAAACTAAAAAGAGCGAACTTAAAAGTACGGCACAGACTAAAGTTATATAGAGGGAGAATCACAAAATTTACAAGTCGACTATCAAGTCTTTGCTTTATCTGATTTGCACAGAATCTCAAGTGGTCCTTCGAACCGGATATTTTGAAAACAATGTTTAGCATTAGCAAAAGTAAAATGTCTTTTTCCAGTTATGAACACTTGTTAAAGGGGATGACGCAAGAACAGGTCCAAAGCACTTGAGCTGAAAAGCTCTGCTTAAGGCAACCTGAGGTCATACTACTAAAACATCCCACTTAAACATTATCAAAAACGTCGACAAAATTAGCGAATCTGGTTTAGTTCGCTGTTCGGTTTACGAGCAAAAATTTGTGGTTCTGGTTCATAGCTTTTTAGTTCGCTTAGTTTTTTCGTTCGTGCACTCAAAAAAACAAAGAACTTTGTACTTAAATTAAGCACAAACAGTGTCAATTGTATGGTAAGTACGAAAATACTTAAATCTAGAACAAAGTTCTTATTTTAAGTACAATGCTTTCAGTCCAAAATCACATGACTTAACACTATTTTGGGAAATATTCAGGGGTGACACGGAAATCTCTAGTGATTTTCGTATAAACGCTTGTATTTCAAACTAAAACTGCTTTTCTGTATATGTGAAGTGACAGAAAAATGATTGGTTACTAGATGAAATAGATAAAAACGAAATATAAGCGATTTAAAACCGACTGTTCATAGCCAAGTAGATTTACGTAGTAGGCCCAAATCGCTTAACATTCACCATCTGAACTAGCAACCGAAGATATTCTTGTCACTTTACATATACACGTAAGAGGTACAGAGTTTAAATATGAAACGCAAACGTTTATACGCAAATCACAAGAGAGTTCCATGTCACACCTAATTAAGTGCATTTAGATTTATTTGAAAATCTTTTTGATATTACTCTTAGGTTCTAATGGTCATAAGTCAAGCACGATTAACTCTCAAAATAAGTATAAAATATTCTTTCTTAAAGTCCAGTTATTTATAATTTCAACCTAGAAACATTCTAGAAACAAAATAAGACAACTTCTAAACTGGGAGGCAAACCGGGAAAAAAGGACTGGTTCAGATCATTGGTTCATACAGTTTTTGAGCCACCGGTTCGGTTTATACCATGGTTTTTGAAGCCAACTGAGCCGGGGCTCGGTTCGATTCAGTGGTTCAGTTTTAATTTATTCGCAAATATTTCCGATGTTCCCTTAAATCTGCGTGGAAAGGAATTCGCAACGCAATTTATGTTCTTGGATGCCGAAAATCTGTCAAATCACAACACTTAAAGCACATCCCGATATTTTCATGGTCTTTTGAAATTACGATTAGTTTAAAAAATGACTTACAGCCATGCTCTCATTTTCGCATCCGCCAAAGTTTTACGATTTGGACAGAAAATTTGGTCGAAAACCCGGTTTAAAATTGCAAAACTTTTGCGAAAATGGGAGCATGGCTGGTTCTTAGGATCGCCCTAATTTCCGCCGAATATAAGCCCTTAAAGCCTTTACTTGAAGATAACGTCCCAAACTTTGCTCAAATCTGTTCGGAAAGTTATTTTTTTGCAAACTTTCTAAGCTAAGGCAGCTTGAAAAGTTGCCAAAATCAAATTTCTGTTCAAGGATCGTCTTTAATTTCGCCGAGTCGCAAGCCATAAAACCTTTCTTAAGTATAAAGTCCAAGTTTGCCCTCAAGTCTGCGCGGAAGGGTATTTTTTTCAAAGTTTCGGGGGAAAAGTAGTCCGAAAACGTTTCAAAAACTCCATTAATTTCTTGGATAGTCCCTAACTTCACCCTATCTCAACTCTTAAAGCACTTCTTTAATAAATCGTAGCAACCTACCCTGAAATTTGCTCGAAAGCCATTTTTTTAGACTTTTGAAGTTGCGGTATATTAGGATCACCCTTTATTTCGAATCGTACTCTTCAGAATAATCTTACTTTCAGAAATATCCTTAAATCTGTTTAAAAGGCAATTTTTTTTTATTTTTGAAGCTGCAGAAGTTTGTGAAAACTATTAACTTAGGTGGGAAATACTACTTGATGTAAAATAAACTTGGGTCCGTTGGGTTAGAACACATTTAAAGCACTAGTTCTGCTTTTTAGGGGTATTAAACCCGGGTTTTTGTTTGAACCAACTCTATTTGGTCTTGCTAATCCTTAAAATACTGAAAACTTTCATACCAAAAAACTTTTTAAAATGTTAAAGCTCACATAAAGTGTCTTTTCCAGGAACTTTTGGTTCAACATTTGAAATATAATGGTTTCTAAAGTGAATATGTGACTTTTCAACCATTTCGAATTTGAATTTCTAGAGATCATTTGAATAGTCGGCTTCGTCCATAATGATATCACTTTAAAAGCTGTACTCCTGGCTGAAGTTGAATTAAGGTGAAGAAGCTTGACAGACTGATGAGAACATCGTCCCTTAAAGGAAATGAGACACGCAAAACAATCGATTAGCAACTTCCAAAGAAGGAATATATACTTATGACAGGCAAGTTAAGAGGTCGGTGGACCATTGCAGGAGGTGTATGGAATCACATGTTTCAAAATGGTTGGTTGCTACATAAATCCGGAAACGATAAGAACTTATCGTAGCAATACGATTAAAATTCCCAAAACTTGTACATCTTGAGACTAGTCAGTGAACTGAACCAAACCAACTCGTTTTCATTTGTGGTTTTCGGTTCGGTCATTTTCGAAGGGACGCCGGTTCAGTTTGCGGATCGGTTTATCAGCTGGAATTAGCGGTTCGGTTCCGGCTTAGTTAGGTTCGGTTCAAAACCGGTTTGCATCCCTGCTTCTAATTAGTCTAAGTCCATAAAATTCAGAAGCTGTTTCCAAATATGTTCTTAAAACAAGGTCTCTGTATTGGACCAAAGAAGGATTGCAAGAGCCATGAATTAACCAAAATCAAAGTAGAATTACTGTAGGTCAGAAAACTACCATAACTTTATAACAAAAGTGGGCAATTTTAAGAACAGATTCGCTTAAAAATAATTTTCATTTTTCATTGCATACTTTTTGAAGTTAGCTTTATAAGTCTGTTTTGTGCTTAACTCAAATATATAATGTACTTGAACTAAGAACGCGCTTTAATTGAATTTTTCGTCTTACTTTAAGTACGAATTGTTCTTGATTCAAAAACGTTTGTTCTCATTTTAATAATATTAACGGTCGTACTTCGATTTTAGAATGTGTTGTACTTAATATAAGTATTTCTAAGAAGAAAATATACTTGAAATTTTACGTACAAAACCGTTTGAATTCTATCCCGACCGATCTACTTAGTACTCTGCCAGTGGTTTGCTTTTGAAAGAATATAGAATATGCTTTTGAAAAACTAAGAAGACCAGCTGATCACTGACCAAGTGTCCCTGTGAATTCTGAAAATTAAATGGGCTAATTAAACACCCTACTTAAATCTTTTTTGTTTTTATTTTCACTTTTGATAATGTAAAACTATTGACCTTGAACTACATACCACATGTGCACCACAACGCGTCAGGGTTAACTGCAACGACGTCAGCAGCGCGTGGGTGCGGCAAGGAGACGCAGTGATTAGGAAATGCAACGTACCGTTGTCCCAAGTTGTATACAGCAATTACGCTAATTGCAGACAACCCTCTGACTTCAAGCTGTTCCTGCCAGGTCAGAAGACGTGTCAATATGCTTGCCTGGCAAGTAGATAGATAAGACAGGTAGCTACCCCTCCACAAAAACAACCACAACAGGGGTGGAAAAAAAAGTAATTGTTTGTACTTAGACTTCAACTGAGAATTTGACTATTTAAAGACAGACAAGAAGCCATCTGGTCACACTACCTGATGGCACCCACACGGGAGAGAGAGAGCAATTTTGTGCACAAATTTCATTTAATTAAAAACAAAAGATTTCTTTACCTGAAGGAATCCCGCTGAAACTGCAAACGGGAATTCTAGCAAAAAAAAATTAAGTTTACAACTTTGGCTGGCTCGCTGCGTATTTATTTTTAAACAAATTTCCACTTCACACACTCATGTCATCTATGGGGCGCACTCGACGGGGTCTATTTTTAGGCAGCTACGCGTCTCGGAGATTAGTTAATAAATCCCTTATTTTTATATATTTCTGTTTTCTTTTATTTTTGTGGTACGACAATGACACAAGGCTCTGGGGCCAGGTCGGGGGGCAGTTACGCGCGTAGCCAAAAACGCTGGCAGGGCAAAAGTTTCGTTTACAGCGGAGTGCTGGCAGCGAGCGACTGACTCGTACTGAAGGGGAGACACTGCCATTCAGAAAAAAGCGAGTCGCACCACCACCATCAGAGCGCGTGTGAGAGGCGAGCGACAGTCACGACCGGGACATTGCACTGCGAGAGGGGTGGGCAAATGCGCATGTCAGCAAAAAATTTTGAAAAAATACTAATGCGAATACAGGGTGTTTGCTATAGAAACTAGTATTTTGTACTATAATGGAGTACGATTGGTATCAAACTCATTTTTCTGTAAGATTTTTGAATGATTTAAGACCCTTTTTCTAAATTTTGTTTAATGGATTTAAAGCTTCTTTCTTATTTTCAGATTTATGGATCGATTTACTCTTAAAAAAAAAACAGGTTTTTATGTTTAGAACGAAAGTACAAAATGTGTTGGGCTGGTTAAGTTCATATAATTCTTAAATCAAGAAAGTTTATTTAACAATTTAATAAAATATAATCCAATTTTTCTAGGATAAAACTAAAAAGTTCACTAATATCGAACTGGTCTTGTAAAGCAGAGATGGGCAACCAAATCTAACGAGCGGACGCTACAATAACAACCAGTTTATTGTCTTGATTTCTTAACTTGCCATCTAAAGCTTTGCCAAGTCGATGTGCTGGTATATTGATTTAGTTAATAATTTACTTCTTTTTCTAAAACATAACGTACCTGAGGCCTTGAGGTCGCATGGGCCATTGTATGCCTATCTATAATGAATCATCCAAGATACAAAAACTATTGCCAATCCAGAATTCATAAGCAAAATGATAGAGCTCTTTAGAGAAAAAAGCGAACATTTTTCAAGTATTTTTAACAAATAACAGTTTGGAGTCAAACGGTGAGGTAGGACTTAATAAAACTAACACAAGTGCTTGTGAAATTGTGCAATGAATGTCGAGGTCGACTGTATTAAAGGCTTTACTATGGACGTTGCTAACGTTAAGAAAGTAACAGAGGCATTATCCATCCGTTGACATACTTCTACTATAATTTTCTAAACCAGATGGTTTTGAAAAAGTTGCATCTGACTTTCTTTAAAACGTTCTATCAAGAATGGAAATTCTTGATCAAATAGTCAATTTCTGCGATCAAGACTCTTTGAAGTCGAAAATGCAATGAGAATGAAAGTTCTTGATCTAAGGGCCGATTTCACATCTTCTAGATAGCTGCTATGTGACAAATAAATCCAGAATTTACTCTGTTATTTGTAAGTTTATGTGGCAAATAGGGCTATGTAGAAGATGTGAAATCGGCCCTTGTAATGTAAAATGGCTTGACATAGCCCCAATGGGCCAAAGCAGAGCTGCTCTCAATCTCTTGGCTTTTGCGCTTCTAATTTTTCGCTCAAGAGAAAGGGACCTACAGTTTAAAGCCAGAAACGAATGGCAGTTTGAGAAAGAAATGCTTGCATGCTATACTACAAAGCTGGCGCCAACACAAAGAGGGGTGATACCAAGTGTTAATAAAGAAAGGGTGGGACCAAGAATTTTATATGTCAAAAGTGCGTTAACTACGATAAAAAAAGCAATTTTAGGGATAGGAAGCATTTTAGTAAAGAATTTTTGTTGTCAAAAGTGCATTAAATCTTTAGTAAAAAGTAAATTTCTAGGATAAAGAATTTTTGTGGACAAAAGTGCCATAAGATTGGAAATTCTTGATCTAATTTCATCATCCAATTATGACTTTTAAACACCAAATTTGTTAAATTCCACTTTCCATTTTGCTTTGTTTTTTTTCTTCGCGCCCACGCCTATGTAAACCAATTTCAGAGCGCTTTTAGCTCGTTTTCAAGTTCAAAATTCTTAAAAATTTGAAAACAACTTAACATACTTTTAGTGATGGAAACTCTCTAATTAAGAATGTTTTTTTTATCCGATTAATTTTTAGTCTTGATTTTGAACTTAAGAATGATTAATACAAAACTTAAATAGAAAACTATGCATATTCCAATCCATTTGTACTAGGACTCTTCTTTTTTTTTTAAGTTTTATTTTAAATATGTTATAAGCTACAAATTAACCTAAAAATCCACCTCCAGCGCCCGCCGCTCCACCGGCCAAGCCACCAGCCAAACCACCGCCAAACCCTCCAAAGGCACCGCCCACCTTTTTGTCATAGCGAGCACGAAAACCACCGCCTCCAAAGCCGCCCAATCCACCGCCAAAGCCGCGTCCCCTGATGCGTACGGTCTCACGATAGTGTCCAAAGCCAGCGCCTGCACCACCCACAGCTCCAACTCCTCCAAGTAAGCCTCCTCCAGCACCAGCCAGACCAAATTGTGCACTGATCAGGCTAAAGCAGACTCCCAGCAGCAAGACTAGTTGTAAATGGCACTTCATGTTGTTGGTCAGGTAGTTGTTAACGTTGTGAGATGATGTTTGGGACGCCACTTTGGTATTTATGTCCACGCATTACGCACCTGACCTTCATCATGATGTTGGAGCTGATCAGGTGTGAACTAATCATCACCAGAATCGCTAAATGGGGATTTTTGGCCAAAAGATCTGTAAATTGTTTAGCCAAACAAGTGAACCAACTAATTACATAATTTGCATAAATAACCGGGCTGAAATGAAGTGGACCCAACAGTAACTCACACCATGCAGGGGCAAACGGTTTATGTGCTGATCTTGGCGTACGTCTGCCTAGTCACTTCAACTCCCATCCTGAGCAACGGCAATGGCAGTTCAGGAGAATTGTTGCGAAAAACGCGTCATATTGGTGGTGGCTTCGTGGGAGGAGGTGTCATAGGAGGGGGCGTTATAGGAGGCGGTGGAGGCTTGGTGGTGCCACCTCCTGTCATTCAAACCATTCCCGTTGTGTCCACTGTGCCCGTCATTACCTCAGTGCCCGTTATCTCCACTGTGCAAGCCTTCCCTGGCTATGGATATGGCGGCGGCTACAATAATCTGGGTGGTGGTTTCGGTGGCGGTGCAGGAGGAGGTTTTGTTGGCGGCGGCGTTGGATTTGCCAAATTTAAAGGCTTTGGCTTCGGCGGTTTGTTTGGTTGACTTCAAGTCTCGAGTGTAAACAATTAATAAACAAAAGTGTTTTCAGTTCGAGTTTCGTTTGCTTTGTGATGATTCGACAGTTTTGCGACTTGCGCTTTAGGCGTTTGTTGTTTGCCCAGCCACTCAGGCCACTCAAATTACAGTGGACCGGGCAGAGCGCTTAAGTAAGATGATAGTGAGTTAGGTCGTTCTACGAGCGCGGAATGACAAGGAATTTTTAAGGGCCATGTGGGAGGAGTCTGCGGCGCAGTTCTGAGAATAGGTAGCTTCATTTCCGCAGCTGGTCAGCGAATTTCACAAATACAGGGAGAGGGCACTAGGCATGAGGCACTAGCAAGTACTTTACTTAAAAAACAAAACATGAATGCGAGAAATTTTAAGGCTGCAAAGGAATGAATGCAACTGATAAGACCTAGCGGCCATTTGAAGATAAGCAAATCTCTTGTCAGGTCTTTACTAATTGGCCACGTCAACGTTTTTACTCGCCCTTTCATGCATTTGGGATGAGCTCTTAACCAAGTACCTGCTCTGATGAAAAGGGCTCTGAGTGCCTTGCATTCAATTCAGTTTGACTAAGCAACGAATAAGTAATGAATAATGAATCCCAATTTGAAAGTACAGGTACTAAAAACCTGGCCAGCCTTATAAAAATGAAAAAGATACTAGACGCTTGCTAAGCCCGCTAAAAGATTTGAAGTAGGAGATGGGGACTGGTCTGGTGGAAGCCTGCTTAAAGCAACCTCCCACCAGTTCAATTTGCAGCTTGCCTAGTATTATATAACATTTCCCTGCGATGTACCCCCTGGAACTAGTGGTCACTTTCCAGTGAAAAGTAAAGAAAACCTCGGGTTACTGGAACTAAGAAATTCTGACAATGGTTTAGAATGTTTCGTACTTTGCTCGCTCTTGCATCAAGCATTTTCATTCTTCAGACATTAGTCTTGATCCAAGAATAAAATTCTGTATTTCTTCTCTGAGTGCACTTCCTCATTACCCAGATCCTATCTATGATATCTATGGAAGAGCTAAAAAGTGCACTCAACAATGCCAAGGTCAACAAAGCACCGGGAGAAGATGGAATTACCAATGAGTTTTTGCAAAATGCGCCCACTGAACTACACGAACTCTTGGTCCACATATTTAACGAAGCATATCACAGCGCGCAAGTAGAGGAATCTTTTTCAAAGAGCATAATCTTCCCAATTTTTAAAAAAGGTAATATAAATGACCCGCAAAACTACCGTGGAATATCTTTCATCAACTCTTCAGCGAAGCTTTTTATGAGTGTTCTGACCACACGACTAGCAACATGGGTTGAGAAAGGCAGAAAACTAAGTGAATACCAAGCAGGATTTAGGCGTGGATACTCGACAGTAGATGGGATATTTAATCTGGCATCAATAGTCCAAATAAAACTCCAGGAAAAAACGCAAAGTTTATGCTTATTTCGTAGACTTTAAGGCTGCTTTCGATTGTGTGCCTAGAGGACTCCTCCTATACAAGCTGCAACGATTAGGAGTATCAACGAAAATGATTAGTCTAATAGAAAACGTGTACGCAAAAACTTCGTGCGCAGTTTGGACAGGTAACGGTCTATCGGAGGATTTTGAAACACACACCGCTGCTATTTGCTTTATATCTGGATGACATTCACGAGCACCTAAAAGGTGGAGTAATGGTTGGAGACACAAATATACGAGTGCTCATGTATGCGGACGACATCGTCATTCTTGCGGACAAGCCCGAGACACTGCAGGACATGATAAGTAAACTAGAAAGCTACTGCTCTATGTGGGGAATGGAGGTCAACAGGTCAAAGTCGCAAATTATGGTATTTCGAAAAGGAGGAAGACTGGCATCATCAGAAAAATGGTTCTTTCATACGGAGGCTGTTCAAGTTGTTTCGGAATTTAAATACCTTGGAGTCGTGCTAACACCCACTATGAGCTTAAAAAAACAAGTGGATGCCAGGTTAAAAGAAGCAAAAGGAAGCATAAGCACCGTAAGGGGTAAATTCTTAGGAAGCGATAACCTGAGCCTTAGCGCAAAATGGAATGTGTTTAAGGCCATAAGTAGAGCTGTTCTCTGTTATGGGGCTCAAGTTTGGGGAGGCGAGGTAAGAGAAGAAGCAGACCAACTGCAGAGATCCTTCATAAAACGAATTCTTAAGTTGCCGGAAAATACGCCAAACTACCTATTAGCGATTGATGCAGGCCTAGAAGACGGACATATTTATAGCCTAAATCTGCACCTAAGATATATAGCGAGAACTCTTTTCGAGTACAACAGCACCAGATTGCCGCATATTTTGTCTCGGTATATGCTCCGACAGGGGATTGAATGGTACGCGACGCTTAGAAGAAAACTCGAGGATCATAACATCACCCTTAGTGGAAATGCAACGCACTCGGAATGGATTTTAGGTAGTGTATCTCTACTCACAGCCATAACAGAAGAAACTAAGAAGGAACATGTGAACATGGCCAGATCGAGCGAAGTTCGCATATTCAAGAACTTAAACTATGCGGTAGGGGCTGAGTTCTGCAATAACGGCTCCACACACCACTATGACATGGATCCTAAAGGCGAGAGGAGATATGCTGCGGCTAAATAGCAACCCCAGAAACACGATAAACGGTGGATTGTGCTCGCTTTGAAACTGGAAGGAGATAGAGGACATGCATCATTTTATCGGAAGATGCCCTATTTTGAAAGAGTTTCGATTTCAATATTTTAAGAAGGAAGTGCTTGAGGCAGAGGAGGTCGTCGCGGCTCTGGATGGAGCCATGGGTTGGGCAAACCTGGCGGATTATATTGAGGGTGCTATAGTATATAGGAGGAGTATAGTAAATGAGGATTTTTAATATACTTAAGTTCATGTACAACAGTTCTATTTTATTCATGTCAAGATTTTGTATTTGTAAAATGTATTCACTGTTTCCCCCCCTATTTGCCCCACTGTAATAACACAGACTCCCTCACACTTCCGCCTATCTCATCAACTTTAATGCTTGGCATTTAGTTTGGGTCAGCTTCATATAAACAATTTCATCTAATTCTATTGACTGCTTTGCCTCGTTTTGTGGGTTTTTCGATAATTATTCTTTGGTTTTCAATGACAAATGCCAATGAACCATTTGGGCTTGAGGTAGTACAGGGCATTCCTATAAATTAAATCGCAGTTTGAAGTTTACTATTCAGTCTATGAACAAGTTTGGCTCTGATTGCAAATGGATTATTTCAGACTTCTGTTTCTATTTGGACTGTGTGCAGCTTTGCTGTGCGCGATTGAAGGCGCTGAAGCAAATGAGGAGCAATTAGTCGAGGCGGGAGAGACGGCGCAAAGTGAAACGGCAGAGGCAGCGGATAATACCACACGGAAAGTGCGTCAGTTCTTTGGACCTCCACCACCGCCCTTCTTTGGACCACCACCTCCGCCTTACTACGGTGGTTATTATGGTGGTGGTGGCTTTGGAGGTTTCGGCGGTGGTTTTCAACGCACTCGCGTTGTCACTCGTACGCGAACTCGTTATCGTGGCGGCGGCTTTGGTGGCGGTTTCGGAGGTGGTTTCTATGGTTAAGAGACAGAGGGAGAGCTTTGTTCTTTGCCGTTAATAAAAAATGTTTATGTTATGCCATTAAATCTAGAGATTCGAGTGACTCGGGAGTGTTTATGAGGGGGAAAGCTGCAAATGGAAATGTTTAAAAATGGGTTGACTTGTTATAGACTCAAAATGCGGCGTCTTTTTAGTGGCCTGCTGCTGTGCAGCATACTCATTTTATCAGCGGCTTTGGAGGAGCTTGAATACGATGCGCAGGTGGAGCCAAAGCCTACTAAAGGTAAACTTGAGTTGAAACAAAGAAGATTGGCTTAATTTTTTCTCATCCTTTACAGTCAACAAACCACTTCAGCTTTGGAACCGATTTGCTAATCATTTTAGACTCCAACTCAGACGTTGGCAGCCCAAACCCTTGCCCAGACTAACCCAAACTACCGCAGAGCCCCCACTCCAGTTGTATGGAGCATTAAATCCCATTTTTCAAATAAACTAAAAAAATATAACATAATTTTATTTGCACTTAAAATTTCTTAAATAGTCCCTTCAAACCCCCCAGGCCACCGCCAAAGCCATGTCCCAGGCCACCGAATCCTCCTCCAAAACCATGTCCCAGTCCACCAAAGCCGCCCTTGAGACCGCCAAGTCCTCCCAAGCCGCCGCCAAATTTGCCGCCAAATCCACCAAAGCCCAAGCCGCGTGCCACTCGCTCGCCTTGCACTGGATCTGGCTGTTCTTGTGCAGTTTGTTCCACCTCCAAGTCTAGTAGACTGATTGGTTCCACCGGCAAGGCCCAACAGCTGCTACCAAAGACACAGATTACCAGAATAAGGGCAATAACGAACTTCATGTTGATGGTTTCTTGGTTTGATGCTGCTGCTGCGTTTGTACTTGATACCAAATGAGTGGACCCACCTGGCTTTATATACAAGCTGTTACTTCTGGCCAGGGCTGGGTGCTAATTGCCGGTGTCAACTAGGCGTCTTTCTTTCCCTCAAATTTACTTTCATTCATTGAACAATTGTTAGATTTCTGGGTGGAGTCTTGGCAAAAAAAAAAATAAAACTCGTCTCCAAGGGGTCTGCGTTTGTTTAGGCCACGGTTACATTATGTTTGCCCTAGTAGTTACCATATTGGTCTTGAAACCTTAACGAATTGACCTTAAGACGATGTGTGCTTGAGTTTGGCAACCAGTTGGAAAACGAGTTTTGGTCAAGCAAAACAGAAATGTGCTGGAAACAGAAGTATATCGACTCGCTATTGCAATAAGTATTATGTTCATGTGGAGCAGCGATGGGAAAAACGTGGCCCTTGGGTCCCCGCAGACGCTCAGTGCAAGCTTTTGCTTCTGAAATCTTCCAATCACTGTGGTTTAAGATCAGGCGAATAGGTCGGCTATTCCACAGAAATGGTGAAGTCCTGAAAATGAACTATCCCGACATATTCTTCTTTGGCCAGATATATACATACCACAGCCGCTTAATGGTCTCCGCCGTAAAAGATCATTTCCCGCTTTTTGTGTAAGATCAAGTGCTTCTAATGCGCCATAGTACATTCGATTGCCAGTGCAATATCATTCCGTGATCTAATGGTTGCCAAATTTAGTGAGAAATGAGAAAAGTTTTGACTGTGCCTTCAGACCCATCCAGGACATTCAATCCACCGCTCTTGCTAGTGATTGCTTGCATAATTCTGTCAAACGATATGAGTTGTTCTGTAACCAAACTTGGAAGATTCGATAAAGCAAATCTACCAAATTCGTCGACGTGAAAGTGTGTTTCTCGATCGATAAGTCTGTTTGCGGATCGACTCGGTACAGGCATTCCCAGTTGTACCATTGTTTTTTTAACGGTTTCCAAACAGATGTCTTCAATCGCAATCAATGCCTCATTATAAAAGTTTGCTGCAAATGTAATGTCTGGATTTTGATGCAAAGTTTCATTGCATCCGAATAAACGGTATAATTTTGCAAATTTCCCGGTTTTTTGACCATTTCCCGCCCATTTCTTCATCTAAAAAACATTCGAGGGCAAACGTTCAACCATTCCCCAAGGTTTCATCGCAATCGGTTGAAAGGTATAGTTTGAGAAATTTTGAGGGTTTTGTACCAATACCCACTTTTTTCATACTTTGTACCAAAGATCTGCAAGAGTGCGTGTTTTCTTGACTCGTGTATACTTGTTGTAAAAGCGTCTTGGGTATGATTTGCCACTCAAAATATGAAGTCAGTATATATACTCACGTATATCGTACTAGTATTTCTGTGACTGGTCTTTGTTTTGAGCGGGTGTCAAATTTACTTGTTCCTGCTTTGAGCGACACTGCACGATGCTTTCGTCTTTGAGTGGGCGGTCGCACGCAGACTTTGCTGGTTGCATACTAATTTTACACAGAAAGCAAAGAGGAATACGCAAACTACTGGATGTTTTCAGCACACATTCTACCAATACTTAAGTATTACTTGAGTACTGCTCTTCGCATTTGTTGGTTCTTAAAGCACGCGTCTGCCTACTCAGAGTAGGCAAAGGCATATCCGACTTTTCAGCTCCCTGTTTCTGTGAGTATTTCCAATACGCTACGCGAGTGGTGCGAGTGTTTTCGGCACTTAAGTGCGAGACACAAATATGCCGCGAGTAGAAATACATACTACTGTATACATTTTGTTGGAGTGGTCAGGATACCCGAGTGTGAAAATATCAAGTACTTATGCAGTGCACTTGTAGTTGCGGTGCACTCGTGCAGATCTCTGCCCTGTACCAAAGGTTCACAGAGAATGTGCAAATGTTCAGTGTAACAGCCAGAAGGAAGCATTTCCGACCCCATAAAGAAAAAAATATATTCTTGATCAGAATCAACAGCCGAGTCGATATAGCCATGTCCGTCTGCCCGTCTGTCCGTATGAACAAACAGATCTCACAGATGGTAAGAGATAGAGATTTGACATGTATGTGACATATTTTTCTTATACTTGCAGGCAGATCGTTTATTTTCAATTTTGGCCACGCCCCCTTCCACAGTTTTATAGATAGAAGGTTCGAACCTTCTGGACATATTTAGTAATCAGGATTGTTTATCGATCCGCCAAAGGAATGGTAAATATCTGATGAACGATAGTCGAGTTATAAGGAAAACAAACTATTATGGGCAGCACCGGACGCAACGGTGATAGGCAGCACTTCACAGGTACAGAGAATGTTACAGTCGGGCTAATCCGACTTTCATTCTTGTTTTAAATCGGTATTTGAATTTGAAGCTACAAAACAGATATTCGCTATATTACAACACTTAAGCTTGAAAAAGTACAATTATTAAGAATGGGCTAGTATGGGGGCTGGGGTCCGATCGGTCTTAATCTATGTTTTTTCCGAAATTAGGACTTAGTTAAAGCATTATCTGTGCCACATTTCAATCTGATATCTCAATATTTGGAGTTAATGCTTCATTTTCGCGCTTTCTGACCAAAGTGCACTGGCTTAAAATCATTTTCTTCTTCTAACCTGGCATAATACGGAATTTTGCACTACTCACACGAGCGAGTAGGAAGGGTGACAATATCATTATACGCAGAATGTGATACAGTAAGAGCAACATCGCTATGTCATGGAACCTGCTAGAAGGACTTGGTCAAACTTCAGGAATACTTTAAGAAGACTTAAGGAAACTTGAAGGAGGACTGTCGGTAGAGAAGCGGAAAGCATCAGGAGAAGCTGGGGAGAACTCAAAGCGATGGTCAAAAACAGAGTTCGTAGGAAGACAGGAGTCGTTGATGCCCTAAAAAGAAGTTCATAGATACCAAACGTGTACAAACTAACGTAGACCTTATCAATGAGTCGAACCCGGCTCAAAAAAAAAGATGGTTATCATGAGTCATCTTCAGAAGTTGTTGCCATAATAATAACTGAACGGTGGTGGATCTAATCCACACAGTTAAGGTTCAGGCAGTGAATTCATAAAGCAAACTTGACAGATTCTTTAAGGGGGAATATGTAGAAGGATGATCCCGCGAAAGAAAGTGTATTTTGCTGATACTGATACTTCAATTTGCTCATAACTTGGATTATACGATCACTACCAATTCTTTGTTGATTACGAAATGTATTTTTCTAAATGGTACGTATCATCTACCTGCAAAATTGCGGAAGATATGAGACTGGAGTCGTGTCAAAAATTAAAAATTGAATTCATCTGCCTGAAAGTAAATGGTCTGTTTCTTCGTACTCTCAACGAACTGGCAAAACGCAAACAAATCAACCTTAATTTCGTCACAGCTTGTTTAATCAGCCTGTCGAATTGTAGTGCTAATTAAAACGCCTTAGTAATGAGTAAAAATTCTCCCATTTTTGTTTAAAGTTTTTGGTTTATTAGGCTAAAATATTATCTTAAATTATAAAAGATTGATCGATTGCTTAGCATGCTAATTTCTGGTGTGTCTGGCCGAGTGAGTTAGCTTGCGTCGTCGTCGTAGGAATTTTTTATAGTTGCTCTGGTTAATGAAGTTAAGCCGGTGTGGTGGAACAGCTGCGGGTATGTGATACTGCAGGTATGAGTTTAACGGACGACGTCTTCTTCTCAATTCATTGTGACTGGTGCGTGAAGTGCGTACGGTGTCCTGTACAAAAGCACGTGACCAGACCAAAGGATCCAGACTGGCATCATAGCTGGCATCAGGAGTAGTCCACCAGGGTTTCGTTTGAACCAAATGAATGAAAAGTAAAAGTAGCAGAGCAAATGTGACGGTTGAGTGCATGGTTAAAGAATGACACTTTAAACTGAAGAGCAGGCATTTTATATACCTGAAATGGGACAGGTACAAAACGGTGACCTTTTTTTTGGGCGGTAGTGAAATTACTTTTCACATTTTCGAGCTGTAAATCATCTTATCTGCATGGGTTTGTTCCAGTTTACTTTACTGGTTTTACTTTCAAATAGAATGCAATTACCCTCCATTTCTAAAGAGCCTTGCACTTGACTTGAGACTGGTGTGATATATGTGACACCGTAGGAAACCAGAAACCAGTTTCACCAGCGGCAGTTGGAGATGCAAAAGTCCCAGTTTGCCTACTTTTGACAGACAGTTGACATATATCAAGTATGTGGCACAGGCCGCAATGCATAAAAGCCAGTAGCTTACCTGGCAGCTGTTGCAGTTCTAACCAAGATGAGGAACAAACTGTTGACACTGCTGCCGTTGCTGGTAATGCTGCTCCTCTGGGGTTTGGCATTTGGCCAAATGAAGCGTTTACGTCTTCCGCCGGGCTATAACATGCGCTTGGGACAAATTCCTTACCGTCTCATAGGTAAAGGTGCCTATACATTGGCCACCAGGCGTACACCCTTTCAACCACCTTTGCCACAGCAGCAGCACAAATCACAACAGCAACAACAACTATTTCAGTGGGCCACCACTGGTGGAAAGAAATACAAAGGATAATGGTTAAGTGTTCGTGTATTTCGACTAAATAAATTAAATAAATAAAAGTTGAATAAATTATTACAAAATAGTACAATAAATTATTAGAAGGCCGGTGCATAGGCCTGCATGTTCATGCCGTCTAAGAAGCCACCGCTGGGTGGAGCATAGAGACCAGGCAGTGGTGCACCAACTGGCAATTGTGGATATAGACCAGCAGGGGCAGCTCCTGTCAAACCCTGGACATTGGCCATGTTGATGATGTTGTTGAGGTTGGCAAAGTTGTTAAACGGCTGCTGTGCTCCAAATCCTTGGGTCATTTGTGGATTGCCATAGATGGGATTGCCGTACATAAAGCCTGCAGGAGCGAAACCAGCTTGTGCACCTGGAAAACCTGCTTCGGGGTATCCGGGAAAGTTATTAGGAGGGGCAAAGCCCAGGCCAGTGGGTGCCGGTGCAAAGCCAGTGGTTGGCTGTGCAAAGCCCGCGGTTTGCGGTACAAAGCCCGCGGTTTGATACATCAAGCCTGGATAGTTGGGATAACGTGCAAACTGCATGCCTGCCGCTGCATTCAAAGCCATCTGATTCATGGGTAGCCCCATGGCCATGTTTAGGGGACCTCCTCCAGCCGTTGGTGTCACATTGGCCACCATTTTGGCTTCCGCTTCAGTGGCCGCCTGTGCCACACTCTTCAATTGACGCTGCTCCCGACTGCTAGGCTGAGCCTGTACCAAGCCCATCACCACCAGCGACAGCAGCATCAGGCTCTTCTTTACGGCACAAATGTGATACATTTTGGATTCGAACGCGTTCGTTGACTGTTTGCTTCCGGCTCGTTGGGCCTGGCTTTTATTTGGAGGCCGTGGACCAAAAGGGAAACTTTCTTTTGCAATTATACGCCGTTTGGTTGTTTTATGTTTTTATGGTAGCAAAAAAAAGTCGAAACTGTGGCGAACAGAGCTGCTTGTCTGGCGTTTTGTAATCTCTTTATAAACAATTCACACTTTTCGACTAATACCAAAAGCAAATAAGGTGCGAAAAGTCTCAGCGAACGGAGTTTTGCCTTGCATAAAATTGAGACGCGCTGTGGTGAGTTTGCGGGTGGCGAAATGCGGTCAGCAAAACGAAAGACTTAAGCAGCGAACTTGATTTTATAGTTAGGCCTGAAAGTATGCTATGTTTGCCTGAAAACCCGTTTTTGGATTTTATTCTTTTCATGAAAAACTTTTTTCATTTAAATGGTATTTGACAAGAAGGTTCAAAGTAAATAAAAATTTTTTTGCCATTGACGAGTGTTCAAAAACTAAATGAGACTTCAAAGTTGGTGGTGGAAAAAGACGGTGTTGTCATGGCTTGCTACTTAAAACTTAATTTTGTGATTTTTTTGACTAGTTGGAAAAAATTCATTTTTTGTTGTTTATGTAAAAAAAATAGTAAAAATTTTTAAATATGGTCGAGGTTAAATTAGAATGGTGAAATCTGCGTATTCCACTTTTTTTGAAAATCGGTTCATGAATGAGATATGATGGCCGCCAGTTCGAAAAACGTGGTTCGAGATAAACGCGTTTAAGTTTCGGTTTTGGGAATTTAGGTCACATTGGGTCACTAAAAGGACTATATCTCCTAAACTAATTCGAGTTTTCGTAAATCTTTTGGGGACATATTTTGAATATCCAAGCTATAAATGAAATGCTAAAACAAGACGTAAATAAAAGTTGCCCACGAAAAGACCCTGTACTTAATTATTCAAGAAGTTGCTCCAGGATTATGTGACTAAGGAGTACATTTGAGACTCTTGATTATTCCACAAGACTTGATATAGACTGCTTGATTATTCCACAAGACTTACGTACGGCAATGTCTTCAAGAAGTAGGATAATTTGGATATTGAAAGCGAGAGGTGGCCTGTTATGTCTGCAAGGCAACACTTTGCTACAAGGACTTGCACTTTATGCAATATGAATGAGGTGGAAGACATGATACATTTTTTAGGTCGGGGCCCGGCGATCGAAGAATTTCGATGGAGGTATTTTAAAAAACATAAGCTGACACAGTAGGAAGTAATAGGAACACTAAATGGCCAAGGTGACAAAAATTGGGTTGAACTTAAGAACTACTTAGAGACTGCAATTAGCTTTCGTATTTGTAATCTATAACACAAGTCAACAAAATAACATACATAACATACTATTGCACAAACTTAATATAGTTACTCTGTGTACAGAGTATAAAACCTGTTGGTTCTTATTGAAATTTCATGAGTGACCTTGTTCTATGTTTTTTTAACCCATTTAACAAGACGATGTGAACTGGTTAGGTCGTCACAATATTATTATTAGGGTATCAATAGTTATTGTTATTAGTTCTCCCTCCCACAAGTTCCACTTCTCAATGACTAAACAGTTTTCAAATGAATCATGACTTTTAATTAACAAATTGAAGAACAATAAATACTTTCCACACTAGCTGGCTGAAAATATCACACATATTTCTCTAGAAACATGCAAAGTTGACCTCATGATTCATAGCTATTTTGAGTTTCACAAATGTACTTATAATCTATTAACACATTGTGTGCCTTAGACATTGTCTGAAACAGGCCCCTTTTGAGAGTTATGAATGAAAATTAAGAATATATGAAGTTTTATAAACTTCAAAGTGGATTCACTAGCAACTTCAATGAAATACGAATGATTCATTTTACGACACAAAAACCACAACCACAAATTAAAACTTCACAAATTCCTACCCCAATATTGACGTCAGTTGAAACCGACTGAACAGCTGGTCGACATTATCGGAAATGTTGTACGTCCAAGGGTGCTAAATAAGCTGGATCTGTCGTAACAATTAACGCCTAGTGCGAAATGCCTGGAGACGTATAAAACCAACGCGAAATTTCATTTCACCCACAGAACTCATAGGAACTTCCAGAGTAACACATCACAACATGCAGTACATGTATCTAATTGCCTTTGTCCTGATTTTGTTGGCTGTTAGTCTAACCCAGGCGGCACCCATTAACTCAGCTACCGACATTACCGGAGAACCAGTGCGCCAGAAACGTGCCAGAGATTATTATCAGGGTGATTACTTTATCTGCTATCCCAGCAGTGAGGTCTATGCCCATGCCAACAAAGTCAACAATCGTCGCAATGACCAAACACCGTATCGTCGCAGCAGTTTCTACGATTCCTTTGATGCACGCAAAGAGAAGGCAGATCGGGATCGTGCTGCCTACACCGATAGCTTTGGCAAATAAGTGGTTAGCCGAGCAGTTTGTTAAATAATTTTAGTTAGCTCGAAATTTAAACAGGTTTAGACAATAAGAATGTTTATTTATTAAAGAAAATTTTGAATGTTGAAAATGGAAAATGCATATGTTTATCTTGCTTGGAGATTTCTAATGATATTTTTACAGTGAGTTACTTTCGGTTGGGGATACTACTTGCCCAATTCGCAAGTATCGAGGAAATACTACACCCTTTTCGAGTAATACTGCTGCCGCCAGCTGCCATTGTATATCGATAGGCTTCTTGCCGATACCGATATGCGTATATTGTTTCATTTTGCGCACTTAATTTAAAAAAAACGTTAGTACTTAAGTCTGACACGGTGAGCCGACAATGTTTTTACTGCCTTTAAAAATTGTGCTGTAAATTTTTCGCCGGAAAAGTAGCACTTCGTTCAGCAGAATCTACTCGATGTATAATTTTTTTGTTACCTGCTCAGCCGTCAATCTTTCTGCTGAGCACGGCCAATGATACGTCAAATTGGCTATCATGGATACCGTATCAGTGGAGTTCAGCAGAAAGATCATTGAAAATGTGTTATTAATAAGGGAGAATGTTCTTTTGCTGAACGCGCCCATTGATACCTGGACAGTGGACCTGGACGGTGGATCTGGTCAGTGGACCTGGACCTGGACGGTGGATCTGGACCTGGACGGTGGACCCTGGACCTCAAATTATTTTTTGGATTTTAAAATGTTCTCAAAAACGGAACATATCAACTCACATCAAGATTTTGAGTTCTCAAAAAAAAGTTCTTGAAGTGAGAAATTCTTCTTAAAGTGAGAAAATCCGGTCATGATTAGTTTTTGTGACCGAATGTGCTCATTTTGAGTCCAATGTTCTCGGTTTTTTCCCTCTGTGTACCTACTAATTTCTTTGGGTTTAGTATCCCAGCAAACATAATCAAGGAAGCTATTGCTTTACTCTTGCGTTATTGCATTACCATCACATTCTCATGTTCCTTAGGGAAGAAGTGTGCCACTCTGCGACACTTCTGGGCGATAAGAATCTGTTACTTTTGGGTGATAGGAAGAAGTCCCTTCTTAGCTATAAGATAGCGATTCTTTTTGTGGATAAAAAAGTCTCTTCTGAGGGATAAAAGAGCAATTCTTCCTGGAGTTAAAAAATCATTTTTCCTGGAGATAAGATACGTTTCTTCAAATCAACGAATTTTCAACGAATATTTTAAGCTTTATACTTACACTGGGATTTCAACTCAGGACCTTTGGACTGAACACAATTGGGATGCCGTCTCAACCAGTTGCACTATCGCACACGCTGGTTTTGCTACACGTCAAGATTGAATTGAATCTACCATCTGCCTAAAAATATTCAACAATATATTTCTTGCATATCGCATAGATATGCATTACCCACTTGTAATTCAAGTTGGAGTTCCGTGCACTTTAATTATATAAGAGGCAGTTGAAATTCGGGTGTGCTAAGAGATTGTTTAGTGATACATCGCCCATTAAAGATTGGATGAAGAAAAAGTGATACCCCATATCGCTTATTTATCCCTTGAATGATAAAAATGCGACACCTTATGTAATTTGCTTATGTACATTGTTATGTAGCTATCTCTTTGACGAGAGAGATATGTAACAGGAGAAAAGGTTTGCAGGGTACAATTAACTGTTATGTGTAACAGTTATGTGTAACAGTTAATGCTACTGTTAATAAGGCCAGAAGTGTTCTTGGGCTTATTAAGCGGTGGTCGAAAGAATTTGACGATCCCTACACTACCAAGATTCTTTACACTTCTCTTGTCCGTCCTACACTTGAGTATGGATCATGTGTGTGGTCTCCGCAATATTCGACCCATCAAGATAGAATAGAATCTGTGCAAAAGCAATTCTTATTGTTTGCTCTTCGTGGTTTTAACTGGAATGAGTCCGTTACCATCTTACTCTACTTTTAATTAATCTCCTATTAGCCGTAGAGTTATGCTTGGTGTAATCTTCATACATAGACTTATTAATGGCGAAATCGACTCATCGGAGTTGGTTAGCCAAATTAATCTCAATGTTCCTTGTAGGATGTCCCGTAACTTTCTCCCCTTATCTCTGAAACGTTGTACTACTAACTATGCCTTGCATGATCCGTTTCGTGTCCTCTGTGCTGATTACAACAAACTCTACCGATTAATCAATACGGAACATTCTTTTCCTGCTTTAAAGCCCTCTATTTTGATTCATTACGCCCGTAGTTAACAATATTTTGGTCTTTTTCATCCGGATTTCGTGTCGCACGTAGGCGGCTGCGCCTCTCGGTCGGTTGGGCGGAAGGTGGGCTGCTATTTTGCCTGGGGCTCGCGCGTAACAGGCTTCGGCTTGGTGTCGCAAGGGCCACTTGAACGTACTTTGCATTTTACGTCAAGTCCATATAAACGTCCTAATAAAACATACCTCGTCTTCAACTTATAGGAGAGTTCCGACAGAGTAGCATATTTTCAAACTTAGTTTTTCAAAAATCTCCACACCTAATATTAAATTCGATGCGTTGACAAGCCTGACATTTCGAATTTTCAAACTAACATGTATAGATGGCCAGTGCTTAGTTTCAAATTAAAACTTTTCGTTTCAAATTAATACCCAAAATATCAATTTGATATTTCCAACAAACATGTGTTTTAATGGGCATGACTAACAAGTTTCATTTCCAATTTATAACTCTTATGTTTATTCGGCTTGTAACGCATTGAAGGAAGCATCTCCGACCACATAAAGTATATATATTCTTGATCAGCATGACGAGCTGAGTTGATTTAGCCCTGTCCGTCCGTCCGTCTGTTTCTATGCAATCTCCTCCGTCAGTTTTAAAGCTATCCTCACCAAACTTTGCACGAAGTCTTTTGGTACAAATACGCTGCACATTTGTCGGAACCGGCCGGATCGGATAACTATAGCATATAGCTGTCATAGAAACGATCGGCCGAAAAACTAGTTATAGTGAGAAAAACTTTTTTGTTTTCAATGGAAACGCCACCAAATTTCGTATTTCTTAGTTTACTATGCTTTTCCATGATTCCACGAAATTTGGTCGAAATCGGACATCTATATAGTATAGCTGTTAAAGAAAAGTTGCGTCTGAAAAGTAGTCTTAGTTAGAAAAACTTTTTTGTTTTCCATGGAAATGTCCTCAAAATTTGCATGTTTTTGTTTTATATGCTCCCACACAATTCTACAAAGTTTGGTCAAAATCGGATGACTATAGCATATAGATGCCATAGGAACGATCGGTCGAAAAACAAGTTCTTGTTAGAAAAACTTTTTCTTTTCAATGGAAATGTCCCTTACGTTGATATATATTTCTTTTATATCCTTTTAGACAATTCTACAAAGTTTTGTCAAAATCGGATAACTATAGCATATAGCTGCAGTATGAATGATCGGTCGAAAAAGAAGTTCTAGGGAGAAAAACTTTTTTGTTTTAAATGGAATCGCCTTCTATATAGTATAGCTGCCATAGAAAAGTAAGGTCCGAAAAGTAGTCTTATTTAGAAAAACATACAGCAAGGATATACAAAACTTCGGCCGAGCCAAAGTTAACTTTTCCCTATTTTTCAAATTTCAAATGTTGTTTTACCGCAGCTGACAAATTGCTGTTGCCTGGTCACACTTCATTTCCACTACCTTCACATAGAATATGAACTGCTTGCCAAATACTCGAATGTCAATTGTTACACCAATTAGTACGTGGCTCGAAAAACTAATTCCATTGAGCAAATTCCATGCTCTTGTCAGAAACCACATTTCACAATATGCTATATAGCCAGACCCCCTACGTCAAATGTTGAACCATGCAAATTGGTTTGTGGTTAGCTCCTTCGCTTGGAATATTTCCATTAGCTAAAAATAATTCATAAAGGCATTAAAATTTGATGATTCCTCATCGATTAGCGTAAACCATACAAAACTGGCTCCAACCAACCGTACCAGCCCCCAAAAGTTAATTCAATTTTGTTTTTGGTTCCAATTTTTATTGATCAATCTTTTTTGGTTCAATTTACATCAACTAACGACCCCAGCCACCGGACGAGGCTGAAGCCGAAGCGGATGCGGATGCTGAGCTGCCACCATATCCGCCACCTGGATAGCCACCATAGCCGCCACCTGGATAACCTCCTCTTCCAAATCCTCCACCTGGATAGCCACCGTATCCTCCTCCAGGGAAACCACCATATCCTCCTCCGAATCTGCGGCCTCCTCCGCAACAACCGCCACCGCCGCCAAAGAAGTGGCGCACTGTTCGTTTCCCAGCTCCCTCATCAATTTGCTGTCCATCCACATCTTCCAGTGTGTTTGGCTCCTGATCCTGAAGCGGATGACCGTAAATCATAGCCAGCCCAACGAGCAGCAGCGCCAATAGTAGAAATTGTTTCATCTTTAGATCTTAGTTTGCTTCTATGCTCGGCTTTAAACAAATTCAGCTCTTATATAGCCACCGCATTTCGGGGATGACCCGGGAGAACTTCAGACTCTTCACCATCCTGCATTTATGGCATCATTAGAATTGAAAGTCATCAATTACGATGAGTTCATCGTAAATTGTAAGTGTTGATGGAAATCCCAGGCCGCCGGGCAAAAAGACTGACCAGTTCAACAGCACTCAGACATTTGGCCAAGACAAGCAACCAAATAAGATGAAGCCAAACACGCCTCCTGGGGGTTTACTTTTGTGTGTTGTTGGAAACCAGCTCAGGGTGTTCACTGACCCAAAGCTCCCTCTTCCTCTCCCACTCGCTCCCACTTGCGCCGCAACAGGTAATCCTTCTACTTCCACCAAGCTATAGCACATTAATTATCATCAAAACAAAATTAATTTATAAGCCCAGTTAATAAGGCAGCTTAATAAAAAAATTTCATAATATTGACGCTAGTCTTAATTGTTTTTATGTCTTCGATAATAAAAAACCATTAACCAAAATGTAAGCTGATGAGCAAAACCGGTTATTTGATACTCAAAATTTCTCATTTTTCCCACCATGAAATTGAATGCTGAAGATTTTCATGACTTGAGGAAATCGCATTTGGAAGCTAACAAATATTAGAATTTAATTCACACGCTCAATGTACGTTCATGAATGATATTTGTCTCTATTTACTGCATAGTTAGGCAACGTCACCTAATCACACGCTTTAACGATGCGCCCTCTATCGTAAACAAAAGATAACTCTAACGTTTGCTTAACATTTGTGCCAAAGGTGGCGTTTGGTGCAATTTTTTCAAAGCAGAATTCTCGTTTTATACTCTGGCAATGAGTTGAATGAATCTTGACTGGACTGGACTGACAGGAATCTTGCAACGACTAGAACTATTCAATTAGTTTTGAATTAGTTTGATGTTCAATTGAACTATTTTAATTGTGTTATCAGTTTAATGATTCTTGCTAAAATTATAATTCAAATTAAAGCCATGTCAGCCAAAACTAAAATGCAAAATTTTAAAAATACTTCTGCGCCAATGATAAAGCAAAACTTGGCAACCCTATGCCTGATTGTTGCTGTCAAATTTCCCATATGGCGCTAGCAATGCCAATCAAGGCGGAGTGGCAAGTCGGTTTCGGTTGATATGGCAGCCTGCGGTTGGTTTTGCTAAAATTTATTGAAAAGCTTATTTCAATATTATGTCAAATTAAAAATGCTACTTTTTTGATGCAGCCTATCCATCAAAATAATGTTGTACACATTTCCAAAACAAGTTTTTCTTACCCAAAACACTAGAGATTTAAAACCAACTGAAAGAGACTTCTAGGACACCGAGAACTGATCTTGGGTTGGAATTTGGTTGGAAGAGATTCATGGGATACTTCCGAATATTGGCAATATGGGGCTGGATATTTGACTGGCTCAGAAGTTACTAAGACTGGTACTAAGAAATGAGACATTTTCCCGACTTCGAACCATCCGGATGAACCACTTTTAACATGATGCAGGTTCACAACCTTTGATTGGAAAAGAGGTCTGAAGATTTGTAGTGTGAGAGTTGGGCGTTAAGGGGGAAAACACTTTGCGGAAAAAAAATTTTCGACTTTTTTTACATATTTTTGTAGCTTGGATATTCAAAAATATCCCCCTAAAAGGATTTTCAAAAATTCGAAATAGTTTAGAAGATACAGCGCTTTTAATGAACCAAGGTGACCCAATTTTCCTAGCAACTGCAAACTTTAAACGCGTTTATCTCGAAACCACGTTTTTCAAACTGGTGGCCATGATTCAGAGGAAACCAGTGGACCGATTTTGCTCCGAAAGGGCTTATACGACGCAGAATTGTCGTCGCTATCGTTCGGCCCTCCAACTTTTGGATTCCTATATTTTAAGTGTACTTTTTTACACTACACTACAAAAAAAAGGCCAAAAAAATTTTTTGTTTTCAAATGTCCGCCATTTTGTCAAAAAAATTTTCAATTTTTTTCGGAGGGCCGAACGTAGCCACATTAGTTCTAAACATCCCATAAGTGCTGCAACCATGGTTACCATGTGGGCACCTTTTTTTATTCATCATTTTTCGGAGGCCGATAACTTTCTGAACGGCCCTCATATTGACAAAAAAAATTTTGTATTTTCCTTTCATTCATTAACTATTTAATAAAAAAACAAAAATAAAAAATCTCTTATACTTTTTTTTCTGGAATTTTTTTTTAAACCATCTACTTTTGCTCATCGCAAAGTGTGTTCCCCCCTTAACAAAATTTCAGAATTTATTTAAGCTATAAACTATAAGTTTGGTGTGTGGGTTGAAAAAATTAGCTTGAAATCTTCCCTATTCAAAACTCGGTTCGAACAAGTTTGAGCTAGTTTAAATGTTAATATCGGCTTGCACTCAGTTGAAACTTGAGTTGCTTAATGAGCCATTTTGGCAGCAAAATGAGAGCGTCGATGACTTAAACTTTCAGATACAGCAGTCATTGTTAAGCGTCTTGGTATCATTCAAGCTGTAAGTTAACCAAGAGCTCACCGAATCCACCATGGCAAGCGATTGGTCATTAACAAAAATTGAAAATATCATTATCGAAACCACCATTTTGAACGGCAAACTCCGAGCTGAAAATGTTTTGCTGCCACCAATTCCAATGTTTCTCGCGGAGGTCCCACGAGCTTATTAGAGGAGGTTCGGCCAGAATGGTACAAATATGCATATTGTTCATATTTTGGGGTGTTTAGTCTCTAAATTTTTCAAACCGACTTGCCATTTTTTTCTAGTGTAAACACTTAACCATTGGTCTCAGTCCACAGTCACGTGATACAAACTTTGAGATTGCAGTCTTAATATCTAATATGGAAATGTTGATTCGGTTATGGGTCAGTTACCCACTCAGCGGCTTAGCTTTTGAATTTTAGTGTTAGACAAACAACAGGCAACTTATAAACCCAATCAACCCCAAAAACGCCTACACAAAACAAATGGCTCAGAAAAACAGAAAAACCCGCGGAAGTAAACAACAAATAGAGTTAACGGTCTGAAACTGATTTTTTTTAGCGAATGCTGAGCAAGGTCAATGTCGGGGCGTGACGATGATGAGTCGAGTCTTCGTTGTCTGCAGACTGAGCGTGAAAGCCAGCCGGCTAACCAGTTGATGACGTTTCACTAGGTCTTGTGAGTTTCCGCTCGGCCAACTCAATGCGATGTTTATGATGCCTTGAAGGTCTGCCTTGTTTTGGCAAACATATTTGGCAATTTGCTCAAGAACTTTTCATTCATTAGGCTTGGTATAAAACTAATTTGGCTTGAGTGTGTCGAGTTTAGTTGGTGTTAAGTGGTGTCTTGAAATGTTACTAGTCAAGCGTTATTGGTGTCTCTTAAGCCTGGTACTAATCGGGACCGCGGCTGCAGCTGAAAGGGGCAGAACCAAGTCGGAACGTGGTCAGGGACGTACGTTGGGTCTGTTGACTCCATTACTGCTCGGAGGTGGATCGCTCTTTGATGTACCTCTGGCTGCTGCTCCAGTGGGTGCGTCAGGTAGGCGGTGCGGCAGGTGGCGGCACACAATCGGATCCCTTGAATCCATATTATGGAGGCAGCAGTTATCCCAGCTATTCCAGTTATCCCAACTATAACAACTATGGCTATAGACCTAATTATGGCTATGGCTATCCAGCCTTTAACTATGGTTATCCGGGCTTAGGTCTGGGCTATGGTGGTGGCTACTACAGACCCAGCTACAATTGGAACTATGGCGGATATCAAAGACCTCAGATCTATCAGGGGAATTACGCATATAGCGGCTACAGACCCAATTATAATACAGGCTATCCTACATATGGAGCTGCAGCAGCGGCCTCAGCGCCTGCCCTTAATCCCAGCACAAGTGTAGCCGGAGCAGGTGCTGGAACTGGTACTGCTGGTGCTGGTGGCTCACAATTGAATAGTGCACAGGCCGCACAGCTAGCCGGTCTACTGGGACAGGCCTTGGGTAGTAGCTTACGACCTTTGATAGCCAATGGAGGAATGGTAGGAGCGGCAGCAGCTAATCCACAGGCCTTAACCGGTCTACTGGGACTGCTTGGATAGGTCCCCAGAAATCAGTATTACCATTTTTATGGTCCATTTTGTTAACCTAGTAATAAGTTGTTGTCTGTCTTTGCACTAAATAAAATCAAATTAAAAAGTTCAACAAAGTTCGCTCTAGGTGTAAGTCGAAGCCATTACAATTTTCGAGTCGGAGGCGTAAAGTAAGGTATAAAAGCCCTGAGTTGGACTCAGAAGTAAGACAGTTTATCTGGAGTTGATTACAATGCATTTGCGTCTTTTACTTGCCCTTACATTTTTAGGACTGGCTTTGGCCCTGCCAGCCCAGAAGAAAGCAGCGGCTAAGCCACAGCAAGGACAGTTGAAGGATATGGCCGATATGGGTGCTAAGCATGCAGCAAAAGGCGGACGTAATGCCCGCTTTATATTCCCTCGCATTGGAATTTATTGGAGTCCCTTTGGCTTTCTCCGTCCCTTCGGTCCATTTGGAGCGGCTTTTGGTGGGGGGTTCCAAAGATCATTTTATTATTAAAGTTTGATGAAAATAAAATGTGTCGATTGTGACAGTTTTTCTGGTGCTGGTTTTTTGCACTAGCTTACAACCAAAAACAATGAAATTTTGTATGTAGTTTGGAACGATGAATGCGAAAACTTACTTAAGATTACTTACAAAACACAAAAATTATTAAGTATTGGTATAGAAAATCTATGCAACTGTTAGCTTTCCGGCCGGTTCTTGGTTTCAAATTCGACGCATGGGAATAGGCAACAATTGTGACATCCAAGAAAAAGCTTGGGAACTTCGGTAAAAGGTCTTGGACATTGAAATAAGATACAAAATCTACCCACAATCATGGAAAATGGACGGAAAACTGTTGAATGAAACTTTTTTGAATTTCATCCGATCACATCATACCCAGTTTTTAATTGTACCCTAGGTTCGCGTTCTATGGGTTCTTTTGTGCTAGCAACACACAGCGACAACAATTTTAACTTAATTGTTTTAGCAGCGGGAGTGTATCTCTCACACTAATACGGTAAGGACATTGGGGACGCACACACACTCACAAAGCCTTCTGTTTGTCTCTGCGCAGTCTTATGATTTTTGCGCGCATGCGGTCTTACAGTTCCCAAACAGTTATGGCATCGCAGGCATGGAAAGGCGAATGCTGGACTGACTGTCGACTGGCAAAAAGATCGCTGATGATAGATGGTGGTTCGTCTTGAAACAGCAAACATTTGTTTCGTATTGTTTCGTAATGGATTCACTATAAATTGAACACCAGACACTTACTTGTGTACAAGTAACTGCTAGAACATACTACCTTCAATAACTCAAATAGTTCTGTGTATTTAAGAGAATTTTCGTTCCACCATTTGAGTATATCGGTACTAGAGCTCAATTTTTTAACATGTAATGCAACTTTTGTACTATTTCTTAATTCAATAGATTGGTTTCTTTCCATTTGGCCCGCTGATTGTAGGTTATTCATATACACTTGATTTTCGTCTATTTCTACTGACACAGTTGTGTTTAAGCTCGTGTTAACATCAGCTAATTCTGTTACTACCTCTGTTCCGAAATATGATATACATTTCTCATTTTGGTTTGTTTCAAAATATTATATTCAAATGAAACATCGGCACTGGGTGCACCGACTGATACTGTATCTGTGCCAAATTTTAAAAGCAGTCAGATTTGAAACCTAGCAAATCTAGCTATGGTTTCTTTTATAGCTTCTCTAAGCAATTTGCTGTAGCAAGAACAGCAGCATCTCGTTTCTCTGTTCGCTTGTCAATTGCTGATATTTGGAGTCTCGGTGTTGTTGTGGCACTGATTCTGGTTTCTCCCCGGGTGTCCGCAAAATTTTCCCAAATTTTTACAACATTTGACGAGGAATAACTGAAAATTGACCACAAGAATACCAAAGCCAAGTATTCAGTTGTTTAAAAAAAGGCTTTGTTATATTGGAAAACCAAAAACAAACTAATTTTTGCCTTTACCATCCATAGTCTAGGCGAATTTCGGAAATGTATACATTCTTCTTTTTGCTTAGCAGTAAGTGCGACATGGTATCTGGGATCTTAGAATATGCCACATAAAATCGCTTCATTTTCAAACAGATTACCTTCGCGTTTTTCTAATTCCGACAGCAGCTAAGACGATTAAGCTAGTTTAAGGAGTAAAACGGTGTTCGCTGCGACAGCGCAGCAGCAGCGCTGCTTTCTGCTAATACTGCGGCAGCAAAACACATCCTGAGCATAAACTTTCTTTGGTACAGAGTATATTACAGTCGGACTTGACCGAATTTCTTTCTTGTTTTCTATGGCAGCATTACCATATAGTTGTCCTTTTTAGATCAATCTTGGCACAATCTGTTGTAACTTTATAATTTCTCTTCTTCTAGTTTCTATCCCGTGTGTGACAAAGGGCATCAATACTATATATTGGTAAATACAAAGTTTGAACACGTTACAACTAAATACAAAAATGCTTTCCTCACTCAAAATAGTTTTTGGATCGTTTGACCGCCGATTTTGAATAAAATTGACAGAATTATGTGACACTTTATAGAATTAACAAGTAAATCATAAGTTATCGAGTCGAGAAAAAACTGACCAAAGTGCACAGAGCCTGGTAATATGCCAAGATCTCGTGTGTACACGAACTCGAAATGCAAATTCTTGCACCGAAATCGACACGAAATTCGGAACAGTCTCTAAAATGTATTTAATCTACAGTAATTGGTCTTAAATAAAGTATTTGGTACTTAGAAAATTTTTGTTGAAATCGGATTTCAATTTTTGAATCAAGTTTTCGAGCTTAAAGGTCTTTTAATATCAGGGAGGGAAATCAGTTCTGAACCCAACCGAACCAAACCGCATCGAACCGCTTATACATGCTCGGAGCCCGATCCGCAAACCAAACCCCTTTTATACCAAACCGAACCTTATACCGCATTAGAAACCGTTTCTCTTCATGACTCCAACCAGCTTAAGTCAGAAATGTCTGTACATTTAGGAAATTATATAAGAAATCTCAATTATACTTGAATCGTTCTAGCTTTGTAGAGTTTTTTTCACTATCTCTTAAAGGACAGCAATCTATCAGTTTACATTCTGGTGCCAGCGTTTTTAGAACACCTGATTTTATTCATATTTTGCTATTCCCCTTTTCGATATTGAATTAAAATTTTTGATAATTCATGCAGTTTTTCCTAGGAAGTTGCGGATTTTATTACCTGAATTCGGAATAATCTTCATTTCTTAGTGCTCAGTTGCAGTAAGTGTTATCAGTTATAAGGCGCAGTAGGAGCTTGACAATTACTTAACCGAGCAGAATAGATGGAGAAACACTAGCAACTGAACTTCAGTTATAAGCTAATCCCCAAACGATGTCGGTGTTATGAGAGTCAAATAAATGTTTTTTACGACTTTAATTTTTCGAATAATAGTTAAAAGTCAAGCATTTTGAGCTGGAATGTATAGAGATTGAATACTAAGAGTGAACCACTGAACCGAACCGAATCCGAATTTGGGTTTCAATCAAAAACCAATTTATAAGACGAACCGTTGATTTATTTACCCCATGAACCACTGAACCGAACAAGTCCAGTATTAGAAAATTTTTTTATGGATTTATTTGAATAATAATGCAAGCTTTTTAGTTTTATGGTTCATACCATTCTTAATATTAGAATTGCTTAGCCTATTTTACATATGGAACCGTTGTAGCTGCTTCAGCATCTGTCCTTAATCTCAGCACAAGTGTAGCCGGAGATGGTAGGCCTGGTACAAGTTTACATATCCAGCCGGTCAATTTGGGACAAGACTTGGGCAGTACCTTAAGAGGAGTGGCAGCTGCTAACCCACAGACCTTAAGTGGTCTACTGAGACACTTTGGTCTACTGAGACAGAAATCAGTATTATCATTTTTATGGCTTAGTCTGTTTATTTTTTTCTTTTTTTTTTGCAATATATACCACAAAATTATAAAGTTTAACGAAGGTCGCTCTAGGTGCAAGTCAAAGCAATTAGAATATTCAAGTCGCAGGCGTAGATCTAGGTATAAAAGCCCCGAGTTAGACTTAGAAGTAACACAGTTTATCTCGACTTGTTTACAATGCATTTCCGATTCTTACTTGCACTCACATTTTTTGGACTGGCTTTGGCCCTGCCAGCCCCGGAGAAAGCAGCAATGCCTCTGCAAGGACAGCTAATGGAATTGGCCGATGTGGGCGCTAATCATGCAGTTGAAGGCGAACGTAATGCCCGCTTTATATTTCCTAAAATTGGAATTTATTGGGCCCCCTTTTTGATTTAAAATTTGATGAAAATAAAATGAGTCGATTGTGACAATTTTTCTGGTGTTGGTTTAAACACTAGCTTAAAGTCAAACAAAGGGAATTATGTGTTTTGAAAAGTTGATATTAAAAATTAACTCTTAAAATTTTTTTTCGCTTTTGAGAATTAAATTTTTTAAATTTTAGAGTTAGAAATGTTAGTTGGAAATGTATTTAAAAGGTTACGAAATTATTAACGAAGGCGCATAAAAATGATGTACCAATTGGTTTAGTAGTTTCACGCTACAAAAAATATTTGAAATAAAATCTAAATTTTTCTTTCTAAATTCTGTATAATTTGGAAACTGAAAAATTTTAAGTTAAAATGCCGAGAAATAAAAACAGTTTTTAGAATTTTTTATTGATTTCTTTTGGATAATTTGATTAAATTTGTTTCCTTCTTTGGCCTTTTGGTCTTGGTCTTAACAATTGCGTTACATTTTTGCATTGAGCAAGCGAATTGAGTGAGTTTCCAGTAGATGGCGCCTATTTTTCAAGCATGTGGCGGGTGCGGCCACACTTATCACGAGATATTCATAGATTACTATCGCAGCTCTTCATTTGTCATCTCGAACAGTTTCATTAGTGTGCAAGTTTTCTGTTGGCTTCTGTCGGGCCAGCGTGCAACCAACAAATTATGTTAAACTGCATTAGTTAACAAACAGAAAAAACTAAAAGTGAATTAATTACAAAGCCCTCGACCGAGTCACTACCGATTCAGGTTGAGCCGTGTACTACACTCACGCCCGTGAACCTGAACAAAAAGCCCTCAACCGAGGCACAACGAAGCCCTTAACCGCGGCACATCAAAGTCCTCTACCGTGGCAACACAAAAACCACAAAGAGAGGCAACTTCACCCTCAACATTGGGTCCTCAACCGAGGCACCTCTACGAGAGGCAACATCATTCCGGCTCAGACGAACCTGCTTATCGACGCCAACTCGAAGGAACTACTAACCGGTCATCGACACGTCGCAGTTTCTACCAATCTCATCTATTCGCTCCACATGGTCATTGGAGCGGGAGTAGTGTGGCAACTCTGGCCACACTTATCACGATGATCACGAGATATCTATCGATTATTATCGTAGCTTCATCTCAAACAGCTTTTTTAGTGGGTGCGAGCTCCAACGACCAACTAACAACAAATCGTGTTAACCTATTTAAATTAATAAATATTAATAGTAAGTGAATTGAATCTTTAAAAACAGTGACAAACCAGCGTCGTCAGCGCTGCTCTCAGTTACCATCTCTAACGCATCTTGCATATCTAAATGCGAAATTAGCTCTATTGGTTGAGTTCATTAAAGTACCTTAACCCGGGCCCGATGTACCAAAGCCCACAACCGAGGCACCAAAGCCCTTAACAGAGGCACCGCAAAGCCGTCAACCCGAGTCACCAAAGCGCTCAGCCCGAGGCACCGCAAAGATTTTGCGAGGCAACATCAACAACATCGAGTCCGATTTTTACAGCAACATTCATGACGATTTCACTGTAGATCTACTAGTTATGTCTCTTACTTTTGGGACTCTCAATATGGTCACTCAACTGCCAAGACATGTGCGAAATAAACTTTATTGATTTAGCCGCATAAAGTACAAACTTTTAAACATAGACATTGGCTATTCCAAAAGTTATAACCATCTGGCAAAACGCGTTTAATATCGTCAAAATTGTGAAAGTTTGCAGAATTATGCTAAAGGCCACACAAAAGCTTAGTTTGTGCCAAAAAAAAACAGCACCTCGAATTGGTTCCCCAACTAACAAACTCTTCAGATGACACTGTCTTGGGGCAATCAAAATTTTAATGAGTAAAACGAACGCAAATTTCGACACTTAAGAAAGAATAAGAGATTAGATTAGGCTATAAAGAAATATGGGTAGTTAAAAAATAGGAGTGTTTTATTTGTTAATTACAGATCAAACCAGTTGGAAAGGGCATTAAATCTGAAAGCAATTTGACGATTAGCTAAGTTTTAATCAAACTCACTGCTAAGTTAAATTAAAGTTCTTAACACTTCAAGAACTTTACATCACTCTAACGAAATGGCATCAACAAATTAATCAATTAATTACCCAACTTTGTTTTGAATTTCTTGCCTAAAATCCCCTTATAAGTGCATGTCATTGTGTTGGTAAACTTTTGCACATGCACTTAACTCACTTACAGGTCAAAAAGTTGCAGTTTGCTTTAAAAACCACAAAGCTTTCAAAAGCTCACTCATACTAATGCGTACTGACCTTGATATTTGGGCATAAACAATTGCAATGCAATTTTAAAGTCTTTAATAGAAACAGCTTGTTTTGTTATTGCTATTGACAGCTCATTCAAAATTCCACTGAAATTATAAAATCATTTATGCCTAATTCACATGCAAACGCAATAACAAAGACAAACATAAGGTAAGGTAAACAAAGTTGTCAAAAAATACCAAAAAACAAAAATAATAATAAAAAAAATACGTAGTATTTATTAAGAACAGGAATAACAGCTGATTTTGGGTACGGCCCGGCTGATATAAAAGGCTGCTTTCTGTGGTTCGAGATCAACAGTAACACAAGAACACTTCCAAAAACGAGAAAGAGATTAAAGATGCGTCTAATATTCCTGGCAATTATTGGCATGCTCTGCCTGGGCTTCACCTATGCTTTGGGTGCGGATGGCCTAAAGCGACTGGCGGGTCAAGGACAAGCTCATGAGAACGTAGGAGCTAGAGTGGCACGCGGCTATGGAGGAGGACGTGGTGGAGGACATGGTGGAGGACATTATGGTGGAGGACATTATGGTGGACATGGTGGACATGGTGGACATGGTGGACACGGCCATCACTATGGTTAAGCACTGAATCTATGTCCCAGCTATATTTGTTATTTGTAAAAATTTGAATAAAGAAACATAAGACTTAATTACCAAAAACTATGACTATCTTGCAGTAGCTCAGTGCTTTTCTTGGGAATCCTTAGATTTAATTAGATTCAACAACTTTCAACATTCCATTAATTACTCAACTTTGTTTTTGTGTAATTTATTTCCTGTGTCAAATGACAAATTCAAATTCAAGTCCGTCATTAACAATCTTACATTTGGTGTAATAACTTAGTGACGAAAACTATCAAAACGAAAAATCCCCTAATATACATACTGCTTAATTACTTGACAATCGGACACACACTCACACACACCTTGGGTAAATAAGGCTTAGAAATTATTGATGCGTGCGAGAATAGGAACGTCAGCAGCTCATCCCCTCCGATTGCAAATCAAATAAAAAGCCACTGTCTAGTCTAAAGATCAACAGTTGCATCGTGACAGTAAATCAGCTACGATTCTTCTAAAATGCGTCTAACACTTATTGTGCTCTTGGGCCTAATCTGCCTGGCCTCTGCCTATGTGCTGGATGATGTTGTAAGTGCTGACGAGGATCAGAAACAGATTGCTCTACTGGATGTGGACGATCAAGGAGAGGCTCATGCTAATGAGGGAGCTCGTGAGGCGCGCTTAATTGGCTTTGGTTTTGGCAGACGTCGCCGTGGTTATGGTGGTTATGGGCGGTGGATACGGCGGTTATGGTAGGCGTGGAGGATACGGTAGACGCGGAGGATATGGCAGAGGTGGAGGATGTTGTTATGGTAAATAAAGTGTCGATAAAGTGACATTTTGATCGCACTCCCCCCTCCCTCAGTTAATTTGTTCTTATTGTTTTGTGAATAAAATTATGTAAAAATTATTTATGCATTTACTTTGGAACTGCAACACACGTTTCATCACTTAGCATTAATTGAACTAATTAATTATTTTGTGGAAATAGAAAAATGTAAAAACTAACAAAAACATTAACAGAAATACTGGAGCTTTATTGAGCAGAGTAGCTAAAATTCTTTATACTTAAAATATCAATTTAGGGCAATAAAATGTTAAAAAAAGTACACTTTTAAATATATTGAATTTCGAATTTGTATCCTTTATAAGATTATTTAATCAAATTGAAGAGAGTTTTGAAAAATGTCTTTCAAATTTTCTGATTAAAATATTTACATCAAATTCTGTGTGTAGTACATTTCAGGGGAGTGATTTGGTTGGCTTAAATAAAATTTAAGAACATATCAAACACAACTATTTATATATGAAATAGATGACTAATCTGTGTATGAATAATACTGCCGGAAGAAAAAAAATAGGGGAAAGTTAACTTCGGCTCGGCCGAAGTTTTGTATACCCTTGCAGCCTCCATTGAAAACAAAAAAGTTTTTCTAAGACTTCTTTTCGGATCTTACTTTTCTATGGGAGCTATACTATATAGATGTCCGATTTCGACCAAACTTAGTGGAAAAGCATAAGAAACTAACAATCACGAAATTTGGAGGCGATCCCATTTAAAAAAAAAAGGTTTTTCTAACTAGATTCTTTTTTCGACCGATCATTCGTACTGTAGCTAAATGCTATTGTCATCCGATTTTGACAAAACATTGAAGAATTGTGTAAAAATATGTAAGATAAATATATGCCAACGTAAGGGACGTTTCCATTAAAAACAAAAAAGGTTTTCTCACAAGAACTAGTTTTTCGACCGATCGTTCCTACGGCAGCTATATGCTATAGTCATCCAATTTTGACCAAACTTTGTAGAATCGTGTGGGAGCATATAAAACAAATACATACCAATTTTGAGGACATTTCCATGGAAAACAAAAAAGTTTTTATAACTTAGACTACTTTTCAGACTTTACTTTTCTATGACAGCTATACTATATAGATGTGCGATTTTGACCAAATTTGGTGGAATCATGGAAAAGCATAGTAAACTAAGAAAAACAAAGTTTGGAGGCGTTTCAATCAAAAAAAAAAAAGTTTTTTTCACTAAAACTAGTTTTTCAACCGATTGTTCCTATGACAGCTATATGCTATAGTCATCCGATCCGGCCGGTTCCGACAAATGTGCAGCGTATTTGTACCAAAAGACTTCGTGCAAAGTTTGGTGAGGATAGCTTTAAAACTGACGGAGGAGATAGCATAGAAACAGACGGACGGACAGACGGACAGGGCTAAATCAACTCAGCTCGTCGTGCTGATCAAGAATATATATACTTTATATGGTCGGAGATGCTTTCTTCTATGCGGTTCAAACATCCGGACAATTTTATAATACCCTCTGCAAGGGTAAAGAAAGTGTTCAAGCGGAAGGCGAACGAATTAGGGACAGGATGAAGGGTAGGACGCCCGAAACTAAGTTGGGAAAATCAGGTGCTCAAAGACATTTAGGAGCTTGAACTGGCCAACTGATGCCAGCACGCACAAGACAGGACAGCGGCCGAGACCGTCAAACGGTTGTGTTTGAAATATCGGGCCAAATAAGAAGAAGAAGAAAACTAATTCAATTAATAGAAGATTTGTACCAAATGTTGTTATGAGTTTTAAGAGTTGACGAAAGCAAAAAAACATGTGTTGCAATTATTTCTTGTTTTATAACGAATTAGAGTTTCGGTGACATGCAGAAGCTATTGAAATTCAATTGACTAAAAAGAATTGTGAGAAAATATTTAATAATAACAGAAAAGGTCTCTATATGAGGAATCATATGATACGATGGGATACAATCAAAGTTAAATACATAGAGAACAATTAGAGACTGTGCTGAGATCTTGAGTTCGAATCGACGACTGGCTTGTAAGGAAATGGAAATACATCGAATCCATATTTTTCTTGCCTGTGGTATATTTTGGCACTAGCACTACGCTACACAATCACGTCATTGATAAAAATAACATTAAAAATACCAAGTTTTCACACATTTTTTTGGGCTTATGAAAGAAGATAAAACAATGCCGGAGCCCCAAGCCACATTTCCCAGTCCATTGGCTTCAAAATGAAAGGAATGCATTTTTGCGGGGCCAGACATTGAACAATTTTTTAAGACTTACGATCAAAAGACCAAACTATGCCAAGTTAGTTAACCAAATGTTGGCTGACTGTTCAAAATTGGTATATAACATAATCAGGATTTCCAGTTCAGATACAATTCAGTTTGGACCAAAAACTAAAAAATCGTAAACTTTTTTGGCATATTATTAAAAAAATTCAGTGGATGCGCTCATCGTTAAATGTACCTACTTTAAATTAACACCAAACTGATTTTCATTGATTATTAGTTGGTCGAATTTCGACCACTGGGCGAACCTAGTTATTATTAATAATTTGCTGGCTTATGAAAATACCTATAAACACACATTAAAACTGGTTATACCTGCACAGGAAAAAAATCGAGATACTCGGACTAAAATCCATGCCAAACGAAGTTTAAAGTCGGTCGATCCCGACATTTTTTTAAACCAAGTTGAAATGGAGTGTCGCGGAAATCTTGTCTTGATCTCGACTGTAAGCTAAAGCTAACACAACACCACAAATGAGCAATATGCAATATTTTGAAATGTAAGAGGGGTTCATTCAGAGTGATGCACCGCGTGCCCCTTCTGTGCAAGCCATTGGTGACAGGCTGCAAAACAAATTGCTTTTGAGCATAACGGAAGAATAGTAATAACGCGCGTAGGTCCATCAACACCTAGCATTATAATGGAACACACGCTCAGGGAGTTACCCGCTTCACCAAAATGTCCAAGCCACTTTGAACCAGGATCAAAAAGGACTTCTATCTTTTTCTAACTATTGCTTCTAACCTCCAAGGTCAGGATAGTCTAATGTTTATATATTTTAAGTCTATTCCTTTGAGGTCAGGATCAAAACAAGTATATCTTTGCCAGTGTTAAAGTTATTCTACTTTTTAACATCATATGAAATTTCGTTAGTGATTTTTCTGTCACTAAATATAAATTGTTTGAATGCGTTTTCTAAAATTCTAATTACAGTCTACTTCCTTTGTGGTCAGTGTTAAACAGTGTTGAGTCTATGTTCAGGCTGCATCACTCATACGCAGTGTGGCATTTTGTAATATTTATTTCAATTGATTTTGAATTCGATGCAAAATTGGGACTGCTACAATAAACAAACTTCTGTTATAGGATATCTTAAGCATAGTTACCCCTTTGAATTTTAAAAACTAAGTCCCAGTCGAATGAGTAATTTTGTACGAAACTTCACCAAAAAAAAAATCCGAAAATTCTAGTTGAGTAAACCACCAACTATAACCACTTGGGTAATCAGAAAAAAAAACTACGTTGGATTTGTTTGATGGGAAGGATGACCTCGAAAAGGCAAAAACAAACACTTACCCTCACAATTAATATTACATAGAAAATTGTCTAAAATTTCATCTCAACTATCAAAATATATTTATTTTTTGATTCTTCCAGTGTAGCTTTGTTTTTGTAAGAGATTCGCTTATTTTCTCCTTTCTCTTTTCAAAAATTGAGTGGTTCTCGTTTTGATTCAATTGTTGTCATATAACATTAGTTAATCCATAAATACAAAGCAAACTGGAAAGCTGAAGTCCCCTTACGATGTCAACTTAGAATTTGACACATTCCCTCCCTGCTGCCCCCCTCCAACACAATTTTAGTAAAGTCTGTGGACTCCAATCACAATGAGCGACATAAGACCGTAAATCAGAACTGGTTAAAACCCAGGTAATTAAGTAGAACATTTTCAACACGCAGGCAAATGACAATAATAAATATTGAGACGACTTAAGCATCAACTTCTGAGCTTTATCCAATGTGTCATCCAGCTCGAAAAACAACAAACAAATAAAAAAAAGTACCCAAATTTCATATACTTGTACTTGTACAATGTACATATTATGTACACACACTTAGTAAGTATATGGCACAATCACACCTTCACCAGGGTTTAGGAATTATTGATGCGTGTGCAAACTGGAACGACTCGGAGTCTCACGCAAATAAAAGGCTGCCGAGTTAGCGAAAAGATCAACAGTTGCACTTAAATCTTCGAGAACAGACAACGAGCTAATAAACCTCTTGACAATGCGTTTAACACTTTTTGCACTCGCTGGCATACTGTGCCTGGCCTTTGCCTATGGCTATCCCCTGAATGAGGATGTACATCCTGCCGAGGAACAAATTGGACTGCTGGATGTGGCCGATCAAGGAGATACTCACGCAAATGAAGGAGCTCGAGAGGCACGTCACGGCTGGGGAGGCGGCTATGGTGGTTATGGAGGCTATGGAGGATATGGCGGATATGGCGGACATGGAGGATATGGAGGCTGGGGTAGACGAGGTTGGGGACATGGAGGTTATGGCGGTTGGGGACATGGAGGTTATGGCGGTTATGGCGGTTGGGGTTATGGCCGTTAATCAGTCATAGCTTGTTACTTAAGTGATAATTGACCTTGCCCCTCCAGCAATTCACCTGCCTGTAAATTTTTTGTAATTTGTAAATAAATTAAATTGTGCAAAATCCAAATGAATTCGAGATTAAAATGTGGCACAGTTTTAGAATATTATTAAGATGCTGGGTGAAATATTTAGCATTTATCAGCCGTGGAGGTGGATACTAGAGCTATTTTAATGTCACTTGGAATTGTAGAACACTCAGTTGTGACTCCCGTGTCATATTCTGTGGGGTTTCTGCAGCTACGTGGTTGTAGTCGTACATTTTCAGAAGTTTCCTATTGGCAAAAGGTAAGGATAAGCAGTAAGTAGTTTACAGCTTACATTCTGTGCTCCATTTAATAGTTTGATCAAGTCTTCTTGTCTAAAAATTTGTTTTGTAGGCCTTCCGAGGCCTGTCTATTAAATGTATGGGAAATGTAAGTAAAGTGTAGAACAAATCATATTCAAAGACTTAACTAAAGAGACCAAATACTTGAGAGAGCCAGTTTCTCATTGATGATAATCGTATATTTAAATTGGGGGCATGTTTTGTAGGCTTGTATGCAAAGCAGTATCTACCATTTGTTTGCTTGCGCTTGGAAACTGGAATGACTCGATTGGCACTCAAATAAAAGCCAAAATATAAGCAGTTGGACTTAAACCTTATAGAATAGACAACGAGCTAATCAACAACAATCTACATCTTAATCTTTTGGCGCTCTTTGCCATACTCATACTCTGCCTGGCATTTGCCAGCGATATCCCCATTAACATTGACGAAGGCGAGTATTACGACGATGAGCCGGGCAAAAATATGGAGCCAGAAATAGACTTTCAAGATGACACTCACGAAAATTAAGGAGCAGTGTCCAATGTCTCATATTAAGTTTCAAGTATGACTTGCTAGTGATATTGGAATTTTGTTAATAAATGAAATGAAGCATTTTAAAATAAAATTCTAGTCTCATCAGCTCCATATAATGGCACCGAAGCTAATAGGATTAATATAGTATTTTAGTATAGTATATAGGGGTATTCCTGCAAGTAATTTTGATTCTGATTATAATTTCGGTGTAACCAGACAATCTTCAGAATATAACAAAAAGCAGTCACACAAAAACAAAATCTAATCACTTTCATCAGTTTAGTTACGGCCTCAATGAAAAGAGGGAGCGAAAAACACTTTCAGTTCTGTTTTTGCCCAATTCTGTTGTGCTCAGAGCAAAGACCGCTTTTTTCGTTTATGTTTCTCTCATGACTTTCACTGACAGTTTTGCCGAGAGCAAACTTCCAAATGGCCATATGACACGTCATAAATTGAACGTATTATTAATGCATTAATTTCATACGGCAATGTATTTTCGTGTATCTAATGAGGTTGTAATGCATTAAGTTCGAGTAACCGATTAATATGCTAGAAAAAATACTGACTTGAACAAAATGCCAAAAAATACTTCGATTTCGATTGAAGGTTAATGCATTGTATTGTACTTTGAAACTAATTATTTTGTCATTTTCTGCGACTTGGCTGCTTTATCGCGAACAAGAAGGCTTTACTCACAAGGACACGACAAGACGCTTCGCATGACCCCACACCAATTTGGATTGCTTCTAGATATGGTAGAGCCATTTATTCAGAAGCAGGCGAAACTGCAATGGACCTGCAGAAAGGCTACAAGGCACATTACGTTATTTGGCTTCAGGTGAAAGTCAGGCGTATCTGCAATTGCTTTTTCGAATTCCACCATTCGTCCATTTGCAAAACTTTAAAGTAGACAATCTTTTTTCTTTATTCCGTGTTGTACAAGAAGTACTTGGCATTTCCATCTACAAGCACGGAATGGGAAAAGATTGCCAAAGATTTTTATGAGCTATGGGGATTTCCAAACTGTATTGGTGCTATCGAAGGCAAGCATTGCAAAATAAGAGCGTTGGCCAAAGCCTGGTCTACCTATTTCAATTACGAAGGTGACAGCTCTATGATTTTAATGGCTATAAGTAAGCTCGACAGCAGGATTCAGTGATACAAGCATACAAGCAACAATTATTACCTATGTGCTGCCAAACTTGGATGAGGGACGCTTTAAGCATAGCATGAGCTTTAGGTCTAGAAATTCAAGCATAATAGCGAAGCATAGCATTTTTTATTTTTATTTTCATTGCAACTTCGTCTCTCGACACAGTTACAATATAGGGAGGATGGAAAAGGAAAACAAAACGAATATACATAGAGGAAAATCGCCTCCCGATCCGACCACCAAAAATTGCACAAGATAACCAATTATTTTGCCTCACCATGTCCGTCCATTAAATGTATGGGAAGTGTACATTTTTAGATAAAAAATTTCAAAAACGAGACTAAAGAGACTTTAAATTTTGGAGAGTGAGTTTCTCATTGATGGAAATCTTATACATATTTAAATTTAATGCTAATACGCGAGGAGCCAGTTTTTGTATGCTTTTTCTGCTCTTTTATTTGAATTCAAACTCGATGTCGCACGAAGATAAAAGGCCCCTGAGTTAGCCAAAAGATTAGCAGTTGGACTCAAGTCTTCAAAAACAAACATCAAGCAAATCAGCCTCACAACCATGCGGCTAGCACTTTTTGCGCTCATTGCCATACTCTGCCAGGTCTTCGTCTTGGCCCAGTATACACCACATCAAAAGAAAGAAGGAGTGATAGAAGACGTGGTTGAACTTCAGGGGCCAGAAAATGAACCGATTCCAGAAGTGGAGCGATCAGAGCGCTCAGTAGAAACAGAAACGATAGACATAGATGAATCACAACCACAACAAGAGCCAACACCAGTACCAGAACCACATTGGGATGAATATGGGAATTGAATAGTGTGAATAAATTAAACGATACTGGCTGAATATAAATCACTTGGTACTAATTTCATATATGGGCACCGATTGGAATACGTGGGATACTATATATATGTCGGGAACTGGTTAAAATGGTAAAATGGCTTGACACAGCCCCAAAAGGCCAAAGTCGAGCCACTCTCAATCTCTTGGCTTGTGCGCTTCTAATTTTCGCACAAGAGAAAGGGACCTACAGTTTAACGCCGAATCCGAACGGCAGTAAGAGAAGCTTTTGCATGGCTAGTTATTACAAACCAGGCGCCAACAGCAGAGAGGGGTGACCGGGTGTAAAGTTTATTCAAAGAAAAAACTTTTCATAAGATGTTACGAGGCGAGATCGCGGACATTAGCCGCTGAGCTACCAGGAACTGGTAACGCTAATATCAAAAGTTGAAATCTGGTAATAGCAAAATAAAGTTCGATATTTTTTGAAGAATTTAGTTCGGCACATTACCTCACATGATAGAACCACATTTGAACAGTTTTGAAATCTGATTTGCTTTGGAGCAGCAGTCTTATCTAAATGTAGTATTGTGTAAAACTAAATTTTTATCTCTTTTGAGTATACGCCGTAAACGGTCTCACAACGTTTTTATGTAATAGAGCTATTAATGTTTTGTACAGTGTCAAGAGAAGATTTATGTTGGATTATTTTTCATAACTTTTGTCGTGGAGATCGCTGGTGTAGTGCATTCAGCCGTTGTCGCTTACCGACAAAATCCATTAAGGTTGTCCAAAATCGGTTTTTGTGCACGAAATCATCGATGCTGTGCGTGAACTGATAATGCAAGATGTCATGTGACAAACCGAGCAATCCCTAAAAATTAGCATCAGGACTGCAAACCAGTTCGAAGTCAGACCACTCCGGAACCGGGAAGTCGGAACCGAGCCCGAACCGGAGCAAAAAATGTTATTTAGACCAAACCTGAACCTGAACCGGAGCAAAAAATAATTAAAGTGGGTTCGGTTAATCTGAATTTGGTTGCTATTGAATTAATCGAAAACACAGTTGTTTGGAAAAATTATTTTAGTATATTTTAATTGGAAGAGACGACCGAAACCTGCACACTAGTTCTGCTTTTACGGAAGAGTCAGTAGATGAGCCAAAAAATGAACGGCTCACCACAAACGGTATTTTTTTATATTTGTTTTTTTTGTGTGTGTGTGTGTGTTTGTGTGAGTCACAAGCCAAAACAGCTCAGTCGGACTTGACTGCATGCCAGAAGCACATCCCGTATACAACTTTTGCCACTAAGAAGTAGTTGCAAAAACCAGCAATCTTCCTTTCGCTTTTGTATAGGGGCCAAACGCAGCAGGAACTGTTCTATTAGAAGGGACGTTTGCTTGGATTGTTGTTGTTGGTTCAAATTAGGAAAGACGCTCTGCTCCATTCTGCTTACGTGCCATTAAAAGGGACGTTTGCGTGCATGATTTTATGGCTTCCAACATACCTGGCAAAAAGAACATGTTTGGAAAAAACGAACGATCGTCAATGGTTCGGGCCTCATTTCGCATATTAGTTTCCAATAGCACGGGTGCTGTATGCGTGCAATTAGAAGGGACGTTTGCATGTTGTGCAGACTTCTTCGCTTCTAACCTACTGCCAAGAGGAACGTGCATAAGTTTTCATACAGATTATGTGCCTTCTGTCATACTGCAAAAGTTGGTAATGCATTCTTCCTAGTAAAAAGAAGTGTGCCAGAAGGCATTCTTTTGTGAACCACGTTCCGACAAATCCGACTAGGAGACCCCCCTCTCACACATACACTTACACACACACACAAGCTCAAATGACTTTTATTTTCATCGCTTGCTACCAAACGGTCAGCGAATGAGCAGAGCAAAAGGGAAACAAAACCGTTGGTTGTTCGTTGAGCACAGACCGTTTTGTTTAAGAGCCGATGTGTACGGACCCATTGCTCAAAGGATCCGTAAGAAACAGTTATTTTTGGACAATGAAAAACGTTTAATTGTTATTTGCGACCTCTTCTTTTTAGACGCTTATGGGAACTGGATCGATTGGAATGAAAAAAATTAGCTACTATATCAGTTAACCAGTTCTTTCGAGAAATGAACTGAAGCAGTTTTGTATTTTCTTTTACTAAACTTTTTTCGCTTATAGCTTGACTATGATTATAGTACAACCCATCTTTATCAAACCTCTGGCAGATCGATAAATTAAGCTGATTACTAAATATTTCTAGAAGGTACTGTAACGAACCAGTCCAAGTGACTGCAGGCGATTCTTAGTGTTAAGGGACATGTAACGATACTCAGCCGATCTCGTCGTTCCTTTTACCCTAAGTTTCTTCTCTTATTTTCAGTTCTAACTAATTCGACTAATTGGAGTCGAACCTCTTAATCTTACACTTAGGAGATAGCATATAAACAGATGGACGAATTCAGATTGCACGCTGATGGATATACTTGTCACCATATATACAACGACAACATATATTTAATCCATCCAAATCGGTTGAGCAGCTCTTAAGAAATACAGAACAACTTCACTGCAATAGCGAGTAGGAGACTACAAAATTGGGACAGTGAATTTCTAATTAAAAGTAATTATATATTTAAATTTGGGGGCAGTTTTTGTATGCTTATTCCGCTCTGCCATTTAAATTCAAAATACAAACTGGAATATGGAAACTGGAACGTTTCGATGTGCGACAGCAAATAAAAGGCCCCTGAGTTAGCCAAAAGATTACCAGTTGGACTCAAGTCTTCAAGAACAGACAATACAACATCGATCTACCTCTCAACCATGCGATTAACACTTTTTGCGCTCATTGTCATACTCTGCCTGGCCTTTGCCTCAGCCCAGTATAGAGTGTGGGAATATCTGGCATCAGAATATGAACCGGTTCAAGAATTCGAAGAAGAACAGGAAGCAGGAATGGAGGAGTGAGGGCTTATCAGAAAAAGAAGCGATTCGTGAACTAAAACCTAGTATATGTGATTATGGAAAGTCGAGAATGGAATTGTGTAAATAAATTAAATTATGCAAAATCAAATTAGAGTCTCATTACTAGCTGGATATGAATCACTTGGTACTTATCTCATCCACATATTTCGTCATGCTACCAATAAATGTGCAAACTGTTTGGATATGACTGTCAACAGTTAGCTTACTGTTGACAAATATTAAGACGGATCAGATGGACATAATGAATATTGGAGAGAAATGTGACATCCCCAACAGACTAACAACAAACTCAACTATGATAGTAGTTTTCTTATGGTATGGGCTACCTTCAGTGCAATAGGCAAGTCGACAATTTATTTTTTGCCAGGCCGTATGAATGCCCAAATGTATGTCGAGTTGCTGTTAAGTAAGTTTATCACATTTGTGAAAGAGTTTCACAGTGACAATTGGATTTTTCGACAAGATAACGCTTCCATTCAATTTGCCCGGCATACCTAGGCAAATTCAGCAAATCAGCTCCCACAATAATTGACAGTGGATGGCTTTAAGTCCGGATCGAAGTCCAATAGAGGATGCGTGGGGCCTCATTTCGGCCAGAATATTCGTTCGTTACTTTGAATCAGCTAAAAGAAGCAATTGTAAAGGTGTGGGAAAATATGGATTTGAGAGTCTTACAAAACTTGACAAATTCAATGCCGGGCAGTTATTAGAAAATTTAAAGGGCAACATAATTCCTTGTTTAAGCTATCTCCAGACTACGTTAAGAGTTAAGTTCCTATTAAAAATATAAAAAATGACGCTTTTTGAAAATTGAAACTTATATCAATTTTCTATGAAATATTTTACTTTCATTTTATTTTGGTATTGAATTGTTAAAAATATAATTTTCTTCTGTTCTTATTTAATTCCAATCCAATACCTTTGTATAAAAATAATATCACATATGAAAAAGTATGAAAATTATGCTTTTGGAATTCCCAAACAGTTTTGCCGTCGCTAGCACGGAGAGACTGCTCTTTTGATAGACATTTCAGGCTCAAGATCGCTGATGAGAGAGAATTTGGTCCCTCATGAAACGCGTCCGATCAACCTGAAGCCTTCTTTGTTGTGCTGTGTGCCTCTGTTTAAAGTTATGCCAATAGCCAAAACTTAAAAACTGCATGTTAACAGTACAAAGGTCATTAGAACAGACATAAAAATGAAAATAGCTAAGCAAAATATTTATGCACATATATCAATTTTACTGAGGTAGATGGAAGAAGAAGTATGAACGGAGAAGGAAAAACTCTATTGGCCGATTCTAAGCAAATGCGTCACCCACTTTTCCTTCAGCTTAGTCATTTCTAAGTTCTACTTTTTACTGTCTTGAGGTCTATCAGGTGTGATAGCCTCTCGTTGAATACCCTAGTCGATCATCATCATAAAGTCACCTGATACTTCTTTCATTATTCGTTTTGTTTTCGAGATGGAAGTAGTCTTAGTACAACTGAAACTTTGACAACAGTTCCTTAGAAATAAACTATAATAAATGATGAATGCCTAAACCAAGGTCGTTTCTGCCACACCTCACACCACAAATTAAGTGCTTTCGATTGAAGTGTTGTGTGTCCGATGTAAACAACAAAATAAAATGAAACATAAACTGTAAACCAGAACTGGTTAAACTTTGAAGCAATTAGAACATATTCAAAATATGACGACTTGCGCATCATCCACATCTCAACTTGTTATTGTGTGTTTTTTTATACTTTTTCTGCACATTTATTTCAAATGTATCAACATCAACAACATTAGCCAGAACAAAAGCTGGCTCAAAAAAAAATACCCTAAAGATATATAGTACATCTACTTAGTATAAGCAGTTCATTCACACCTCCAGGGTTTTTTTTTTATTATTGAGATGTGCGAGAAATCAGGAACGGGCAAAACAGATAAAAGGCCGCTCAGTTATTTCACAGATCAGCAGTTTTCGGAAACAATTCAAACTTGAAGCACAAAAACAACAACAAAATGCGTCTTCAACTTTTGACGCTAGTGGGCGTAATTTGCCTGGCGTACTACGCATTTGCGCTGGATGATGATGAAGTTCGTCCTGGCGATACACTGATTGGACTACTGGATGTGGCTGATCAAGGTGCAGCTCATGCCAACGATGGTGCACGCGAAGCTCGACAATTTGGTTGGGGAGGTGGTTGGGGAGGACGTAGATGGGGCTATGGAGGTGGATGGGGAGGCGGATGGGGTAGGCGTAGATGGGGATATGGTGGCTGGGGAGGCGGCTGGGGAGGTGGTTGGGGTAGACCAGGTTGGGGCTATGGAGGCGGCTGGGGTAGACCCTGGGGTTGGGGAGGTGGCTTTTGGTGAGAAAGGTTGTTCACTTTTTTGTGTGTAAATAAAGAATATTGTGCAAAAAAAAGCTAAAACAAGAGTCTTCGCATTTGCAAGCTCTAGGCGAGCAACCTCATTTGGATTATTGTTTGAAATAAACCTGTATATGTATATAAAAGGAACTTAAGTTAAAGAGAAGTCGGTTGACGTCCGTTTGCTGCTAACAAAACTGTTCCTTTTCAACCTGACCATCATACAACAGTGAGTAGAACAACATCAAACAGATTCCATACATAATTCCAATTAGCTTCGGTGCTCATATATGAGACTATTACCAAGTGATTCACATCCATTGATTGATAGACTTAAATTTAATTTTATTTTGCATAATTAAGTTTATTTTCACTCATTTACAAAATCATCTTGATTGGGTTGGTCGTCTGGTGACATCCCCGCGTCCCCTCCTTGGCCATAGTCCTGCACCTCCGTTTGTTGAATTTGGTCCTCTTGGGCTAAGCCAAAGAACAGGCAGAGTAAAACAATGAGCGCTAAAAGTGTTAAACGCATGATTAAGAGGTAGATCGATGCTTTGTTTTTGTAGTCTGTTTTTGAAGTCTAGAGTCCAACTGCTGATGCTTTGGCTATCTCAGGGGCCTTTTATTTGCGCGTGTCAGTGAGTCGTTTCAGATTCAATGCTAATACGTTTCTATTTTGAATCCGAATTTCACATCGAAATAAGCATACCAAACCTGCCACCTCGCTTATCAGTATCAAATTTCAATATATGAATTCCATTAAAGGGACTCAGTCTCCCAAATTTTTTAGTCTCTTAAGTTTCCCGTACACTCAGAAAAAAAGCAAGATATTTGTACTCGAAGTAACCATCTAAAAACAATGAGTGCATAATTCCCATAATTAAAGTAGTATTGTCTATGCTAAGTAGAAGACCTGAGCCCAATAGCTAATATTTGGCAAGCTCAGGGGACTTTTGTGCGACACCGAGTCGTTCTAGGGTTCTTGTATTTTGACCCTAAATGGTAGCGCAAAATAAGCATACAAAGTCTGCCCAAAACAAATATCTTCATATATAAATATCTATGAGGGTATTCACTAGCCCTCGTAAAATGGCAAAGCGTAAAAGCGTAAATCCAAAAGTTTACGAAGCAACAACAAAACTCATGAGAAAAAAATTACCACTTTTAACATGCCCTAGGGTATGTTTAAAAAATCAGTCGTAAATGTCACAAAGTGTAAAGTTTTGAAGTGTTGTAAAATTTTTCAAAGAATCGATTTAAAATACTTAGTATCGAGCCATTTCGAGATTTTTGTCTTAAAAATATGCGGTAACACCAGCAAACTGCAAATTATAAAAAAGAAAATTGGAAGGCAATTCAAAGCACTGGAAGAATGTTATGACGCCAAGCGTGTCCGCAAGGCCCAGTGCTCAATTTTGGATCGGCTAACCTGCACGCTGATATTGAAGGGACGCAGCAATGGCAAGAAGCTGAGTTCCAGTCGCCGAGTGCTTGGTCGATAAGCTGATCAATGCTGCAAAGGGTTCCTCCTACACGTATGCCATCAATTCAAAAGCAAGAAGACCATTCTACTGACATGTTTACAAATTACTTAAAATAACTCAATTTAACAATTCCGTAGCTTAGCTGGGCGTCGTGAACACCCAAGAATTAAAAACATACAAAAATACAATCAATAAAACTCAACTCCAAACATTGGTTTTTTTTCTTATTGATGCTGCTTGTTAAAGGACCAAGTCTATTTTTCGCTTACACAAAGCTTGTTGCACCCTTTGCCTTGGCATTTTTATTTAGTTGTTTTTTTTTTTGTCAAGTTTTGGTACTCAAATAATAGCTCGTCTAAACATATGGTTAATAGCCAACTTACAATAGGGCATAACGGCGGCCTTTACTGAAAATTTCCTTAAGGCAGCCGGTAAAGTTTGCCCTGCCATACAAAAAAGGTGACAGTTTGGGTTTAAATTATTTTGAACCGAAATTATGGCAGGATTTTACAAACAAAGTTGGCCCTGAAAATTACTTTAGTGAATCAAAAGGGGTTGTTCAGTAGCTCGTGTGTGGTAAATTTACGCCTTACCATTTTACGAGAGCTAGTGAATACCCTATATATGATTTTCATTAATGTAATAACTTGTTGTGTAAAGTAGTACCTTAGGCTGGGGTAGGACTCAGTTCGTCCAGGCCATTTTGCAGAAACATTTGTAAAGTGCTGAGATCTCTGAGAGTTGAGTATGTGGTTCAAAATAGATGGGAAGATTGACCACAATCGGGGGTGACACAGAAACCTCTTCCAACCTCATTCCAACCGAAAACCAATTCTTAGGTGCTACAGAAATCTATTTCGGTTGAGTTCAAACCTCTCGTGTTTTGGGAGGAGATTTAGCTAAATTCACCATTCAAACAGTTTTGATAAGCAAAATTAAGTTGGAAATGTTGTAGTGTTGGAGCTCGCTCGAACAGTCTTCAGTTTCTTCAGGGGCATTCAAGAAAAATTAGACACAATTTCAATCACCAATTGCCTTCATTAATGTATCATAGACTTCCCTGTATGAAAGATACATTAGTTTGAACTGATTGGTGTAATTCATGTGGATCATATTCAAGTTCAAGCTCCAATTCTCAATTAAATGCGTCATTTATTTCACGATCCGTCGCTGGTATTCCTAACCTGACTAACAAACTGCCGCAAATAACGTGACACATGTTTTCGATAAGGAACAAAGCCTGATTATGCATCTGGTATATGAGGTCGAGGAGAATAATCAAAGAAAACCTCCGTCAATAAGGTGGGCGACGATATTAATAAACAAGCAAGAGACTATATGGAGAGACTGTCTGCCCACCCTCTTCAAGTATTCTTTATCAATCCAAGCTTATCCGAATTCCTTGGTTACACAATAGTTTGAGTTCTCAAAGTGTCCTCTAGTGTTCGGCTGACAGAGCTTAGAGTTGGATTTGAATCCAAGAGATTCGAGTAGTTGTTAGTCTGAATTTCACTCACTTACTGGACACTGAATTTGGCGCAATATTCGTTTTATTGCTGAGCTTGCGTTGTCGGGCAACAATTAACAATCAAATTTACATCATGTACAAAAACCATATTTCACACAAATCGTTTAACACTAAATTAGGTGGAAAATTTGAAGGCGGAAAGAAAATGCTTAAATACAAAATGAAGGTGAAAGATTTAGGTGTTGTGAATAGAGAGGTAAGGGAATGTGTAGGAGATGAATGGATTCAACTTGGGGAGCAGCTGCTCTCTCTTTCTTTCTCTCTCTCTCTCTCAATGTCTCTCTCTCGCAGGGCAAAATGAAAAGTTGTCCATTGGAAGGTCCGTTTCCGTTTGGTTTACTTGAAGAATCTGCCACCACCGCCAGGAGCACGCACAGGTGGCGGTGTGGGTATGTGCGCACCCTCGGCGCGATAGCCATTCTCATCCGCAATATAGGTAATGGTATAGACAATGCCATCGGGTCCAGTGTAGGAGTAAGAGCCCTGCATTACCTATAAAATTCCAATAAGAGAGTCAAGCCTAAAAGTAGGCCACACCAAGCAGGGCACTTTTTGTCACCCATCCGCAGAGTAGGCCAAAAATCTTACCTGTGCCTCCAGCTGAGTGCCTGGATTCTTAAGATAGCCCGCCTCATCAGCATGAATCCCATTGCTGGTGTCGTAGCTGATGAAAATAGGCAATTGATGCAAGTTTCTTGTTTTAATCTTTTGAAAACTCACTTGTACTGATACGAGCCATCCGGATTTAGATCGAAGTTCTGCTTCAATATCACCGCATTGGCTTCAAACGCGTTCGAGCGCGGCGGTGGCAGACCACGTTGAGGTTGTGCCCGAATGGCGTTTAAACAGCACAAAACAATGACCACGGCATATGAAACAGTCTGCATGATGACCTTTTTGTTTGAAGAAGGGGGAAGATTTAATAGAGACATAAACGATAATCGATTTGATTGGTTTTCTGAATGTCAGGCGGATTATAATTTAGTTTTCGAAAGTTAAATGTGAAGGCCTCCTCCTCTGGGCGTGGGAACAAAACTATAATCCACTTTGAAACTAGCCTCCTGTTCACAGGACTAGTCTGCAGAGCACAACTCACTTCGTTATTCGCGGACGACTCGTCAAAAGTGTTTTGACTTGAATGCACTCAGCTGCAACGTTTTTATACCTAAAAAACAAATGCATTCACTGGGCCACAGCAGCAGCAGCAGCAGCAGCATCCGCAACGATGCTGCAGCAGAATCGGAAGAGCTCGGCGTATGCGCAACGGCAACGAGTTTCAAATGCAAATGGGCGTTGCGCATACGCCGTGTATGCGACTTGGTTCTACGCCAACTTGTCTGCTGCTTTAATTTATGTGAATTAGCAATACAAAGTACGAACTTCATTTGATCATCTGCCTGCCTGCCAGCTGCCTACGCTGGCGTCTTCATAGCTCAAATATTAATTAAAAAAGATTACAAATGTTGCAATTGATGAATTGGCCATTTGGCCACCATTGCTTACATATTTATTATATTTATTGACATTTCAATTGCCAGCCACAACACAGGGGGCGTGGCTGCTGTGGTTAAGCCTTAAAGTGCCCTTTGTTCTACTAATCTGTAATCTCCCAATTTCGCTGACCAAAACAAAAATCCACTTAGGCTAAGTTGGTTAACCCATTTTGGTCGTTGTTTTTTGACTACTTTAAGATATAAGCAAATTTTGTAATTGTTTGTAATAAAACATTTTTTTACATTGAGTTTATCTATTAGTTAATGTATTTTCTATGACTTAAGTTGTAATCCCATTAATGTTTTATATTCAAAAACTTTATTCTGTTAGCTGTATGCAACACTGCTACTAATTTCAAGAGAAGGTCTTAGTTCAACATTAGCTTTACTGAGCTTTGTCGCTGCAGCTTATAAGTTTGTCCAGTAGCTCTTGAAATATTCCTACTTTATGACAAAGTGTTGTTAATTGCCTGTTGCAAGTATTGTAAGGGCCTGTAGATAAGGTTGACATTCTCTTTTACTGTTTATAGGCAAATTTTATGATTTTTCACAGGTGTTCTCGTGGGGGCAGAGATTTGTTTTTTGTTGGGGATGGCATTTGGCAAATATTTGTTAGATATTGCTGAAATTTTAAGAAGCAATTAAAAAATTTTCATTCCGAAATGATGAAAAATTGCAGACCCTTTCTATGCCTCTCACACTAGACGTGCACCAGTGCCAGTGCCAATAGGAAGTCGCGAGTAGGTGAAATGAGTTTCGATTTGATTTAAAACTGCAGCGAATAAATTAAAAAATAGCCATGTAACAGCAGGCTATGCTTTTGGGCTTACACCAGCAACGTCTTTTTTATACCCTTGCAAAGGGTATTATAATTTTGCCCAGAAGTTTGCTTAGCCTTCTCGTTTTATGTTGTTCCAATGAAAGTCCCTGAAAGCAGGATAGCAAATCAGTGTATGGAGCCATTGATCAAATTAGATAAAGGTGGAAAAACTAGGAAAAGTAAAAAATTTCAATTTTTATTAGACTTTCAGAGAGAAGAATTATGTGAACAAAAGGCATTTGCTTCCTTGGTTTGAAATAAAAATTAACCTTGAATTTTAGATCTTCTTTTTTCGCTTTATAGGTATAATTGGGCTAAGTTTCTAATGAACATAAAATTTCTGAATATTAAGCAATTTATGGTGTAAAAACACCTTCAAACTTAAGCTGAATTTTTGTACCTAATTGCAAGTACTTTAGCCACATCTCGCAATATATGGGTCAATAAATTTTTTCTATGCTGTCTGCTCACCAAAATGACAGGTACAAATTAAGCAGACTCGCTCACTGTCTGAACAGAACACTTGAATTTGTGTCTCTCGTGTTTTCTGTTTCATGGTTCTCGATAAGAGAACAATAAGTGGCATAACTCACGCAATTTTCAAACAAGGAATATTAAGACCACAAATCTGAACCAAAAACTCTGCCATATTTTTCGGTACAATAAAAATAAAACGACTGCCACATTTCTAGATCGATTCGCTTAGAAATTATATCGTTGTGGACTTAAAATTTTAGATATGTTTTGTTCTTGGATGAACTTAAACTAAGTAAGTACGACTGGGAAACAAACGTTCTTGTATCAAAAACTTTCTTTACTTAGAGTCAGCTCAAAAATATTAGAAAACTCATATTTCATTAATGTACAAATTATTTTGGATAGAGTACAAGGTAGTCCATCAATATGAAACACAAGTTTAGTATTTTTTCTTCCACAAATACCCAACTCGTTCTACCAAAGACTGTAGAAACATGGATGCAGCCGAACCGCCAATTCCTGCTGATAAACCGAACCGCTTACCGAACCAGCAACCTTTTGAAAATGCTGAACCGATCCGAAAACCACTAAGCAAAACATTTCGGTTCAGTTCACTGACATGTTTGAAGACGTAAAACGCTTACCTTCAGACAATGAAAACTAAGCTTTATCCGAATTTCGGTTAAACTACACCCAGAGAAATGAAGAACGAATCGGCGAGAACGAATTCTTCTTGGTTTTAGTATTTTTTTTCTTGGTTTTTTTAAGAAGAAATCTTCTCGGATCCAAGAAAACAATCGTTCTTGACTTCGAGCTTGACGGCGAGGGAAGAGTGGGGAGCCAATAAACGGAGAGCGCGAGCAACATATGAGAAGAATTCTCTCTTTCTCGCTCTCCTCATTGGCTGGCACTGGCACCGACATTTCATAATACGACTTAAGCGCCGCGGTAAACTCCAGCGGTGTGGTGTCGTTGGCTGAGCGGTGGTGTCAGTGAGTCCAGGCTTTCGAGGTCCCGAGTTCGAATCCCAGTAAGGGTAAGTAAAAAAAATTTACTTCTTGGATCCAAGAATATTCGTTCTTGCCGTACTTTTAACATCAAATATTCTTGATATCAAGAACGATCTTCTTGGTTTTTTCGCTGAGTGTAAGTTTTGCTAATAGTCCTCCACAAGTTAGGCGATGCCGGATTGGTCTAGCTTTTAAAAACGTCAAACATTTTAAACCAAGTGATCCTGCAATTGTGCACAGACCTCTTAGTTTACGTGCCAACCTTCCCTCCTTGGAAGTTGCTTATTGAATTGTGTGAGTACCCCATTCCCTCTAAGGGACGATATTCTCAATATTCTGTGCAATATTTAGCATTTGTAGGAAGCACTTGCTTAAAGAGTTTAAAGTTATTTAAAGGTTTTCTTAGAATTCAATTTCGAAAGTGTGCGAAAAGTCACAAATTCGCTTAAGAAATCCCTATCTATTTTTATTACAAAATCATTCAAATTTAAAATTTTTAATAAAAATATGAAAAATTTTATTGATTTGTAAATTTTTCTATTTTAAAATTGTTCCAATTCGAAATTGCTCCACATTTGAGACACCCCAAAAATGAAACCTTGTTTTCTTAATGAGTTATGCTTAAGAAAATGGCTAGTCATTTAACCACGGGGCCCACAACGTGTTAATGCCACTCCCTTGCACCAGATCCCGTTCCCAACTAACTGAAAAGGTGAACCAAGTGACATGCAAAAAGGGAGGCGTCTTTACCGGCCGGCTAGTGGCTAAAAAGAAAAAGAAAAAAAAACCAACAGAAAAAAATCTCTGGCAATTTTCGGCTTAAACTTTAAACTTTTACAGCGTGTAGGAAATGTCAGTTGCAATTCATAAAAATTACAGCAATAACTGCTGCAGCAGCAGGCAAAGAGTAGAGCGCGATCATCACGAACCATGATGAACATCGCGCGAGATTAACGCCCCCTCTCCGTCTGCCTGCCCATCCATGTTTTCTATGTTACTTGGCCAATTTCGCGCTTGCCCGCGTTTCGCGTTATGTGGCCTTCGCCAGAGTCTCTTTCGCTATTTAAGTGCATACTTCACATTTGACATACTCGAGCGAGGGAGTTTAGGCGGGCGAATTTCCCGTGTGATGAATGAACGCATCAAACGCATCTCTTAATTTATGCCCCTTTGTCAGCTGGAAACAATGGTGTCGGAGCACTCAGTTTGTGACGTTTTGCGATGAGATATTAAGCAGTTCGATTGGCATGTGTAATCTACTGAAAGCTGAATCATAAGCATATGCAAATAGTGTTTTTTTTTCGGACTCTTTGTTCGCTTTCATAGAATTTCGGTGATGGCGTAATAAACTAATGAAGATGCTAATTTGCGTCCAAAAATTGGCCATATAAAAGCCTGACCTGTTGATGTAGTAATACAAGTCGTTTGTCTACTCTCACCAGGAACACACGTAGAACTAAAAAATGCTGAAGTTTGCCGTCTGTGTTTTGGCTTTGGCCAGCAGCTGTTTGGCTGCCAGCATCGGTTCAAGTTCAACCACCACCACCGAGAAGCGGGAGATAGTTCCTCTGTTAAAGTTTGAGACTGTCAAAGATCCCAATGGTTCTTTCCACTTTAGCTACGAGGGTGGCGACAAATCCTTCCGTCAGGAACAGGGTGAAATTGTGAATGCTGGCACCGATGAAGAGGCTCTTGAGGTAACCGGCTCATATCGTTATATTGATGCCGATGGCCAGGAAATAGAGGTACATTACACTGCAGGCAAAAATGGATTTGTGCCCATTGGCACAAATATTCCAAGTGAAATTTCTGCCTTGGCCAAGGCGGCTGCTGATTTGCCACAATACAGCGAAGAGGAAGAGCTGAAACTGAAGCAGCGCAAGGCACGTTCCCAGGTGGCTGCAGAGGATGAGAAGACGGTGAAAACTGAGAATGTTCCCGTCAAGGTTGTGGTTGTGGAAGAGCCCAAGAAGGTCGTTGAGACAAAAACGACAGCTTAGAGTAGCATTTAATTTAAGTATTGTTTAAATTTTAGCAAATAAATTGATTTTTTAACTAAAGCGAATGCTACAGCATGTTTAATAGGAGGAGGGCTTATGCATATATCTTAACTGGGGATTACTGCTAATTTATATAGATTTGAGTTAGAGAGAAATTCACAATTTATGCTGAAAGAATAGTGTTTAGTTTGTCCATTTTTAATTCAAATTAAAAGTCGAAGCTGCGAGAATTTTTCCCAAAGGAAATACATAGGCTGGGTGACGTCACTCAATAGTCTCAGCCAAGGTATACTTAACAAGGTAAATTTCAGTCTGTGAACAACAGTTGGTAGTGAAGCAGGGTTCCCCAAGAAGAGAGTCTCTCTGTCTCTCTCTAACACTCACTGATGCACTACTTCGGCAAGCATTCGTTGTGAATTTTCGATTGTGTTCGGCCCCCCGGGGCATGGCTGGGGAACACTGGAATGAAGCATCTCCGCTGACGAATTTTTTGTGTTCAGCCTCTTAATTTTGTTTGAGAGCGAGTGCGCTTACCTTGTTAAGTACCCAGTGGCTCAAATGCACATTGCGGAATCGAGCACCTCCTTAACACTTCGCAGGCTGGGGGCCAGACAGAATCGATTACAACCCAGATTACTTTTACATTAGCATGGCCGCTTTGTGGACTGCCTGCTTTCAAAACCTCATTACCAGTAATCGAAAAGTGGGCTATACCCGAAAGCTTTTCGTAGCTCCATTACAACTGCATATACTTATATAAGAATTGTAATCGACGGTGTGGATGGGCCGGCCACTAAACGACACACAATTTTGAAATTGTATGCGTTGTTGTAATTCAGATGCTTTACGACCCAATGTAATATTGAGTGGTTATATAGGTTGGTAATGCGTTTGATGTACAGCTCCTTAAGCAAACGTAAATGATAGTTTATAGAGTTGTAATGAATGATTTAAAATATTAATTCTGATTTAACTTTATTTGAGGCTTATAATTTTATTGGATTTATAGGAACAATTATAATTAAATTAATTTTGTTCCTGCTGCCAGATGTGCGTCCGCCACCACGTAAAATTATGATAGTTAAAAATTATGGGCTTTACAGAGAAAACCGAAACAGAAATAGGCATCGCACGGCGCTCGTTGCTTTGAAGACATGGCAAACTTCATATGACAACTCTGTATACAAAGTAATGCACGATGTGGAGTCGCCTCATTTAGCTGTGCGCCGCTGGGTATACCTTGGTCTCAGCATTCAAGCAGCTTTCATTAGTTTTAGCAAATGAATACTAGATTGTTATCGATTTCAACTCCGATACTTAAACAGCAAACGCATTATTTATTGTTTTGCGAGCAAAGGCAGGGAAAAATCTAAAGATTTGTTAATAGGGCGATCTACGTGGGGTGCGAAAAACACTCACGTGTATGTGGAAATACAGGCTGAACTAGCGGAACAAGGATTCTACTTTTTCACAATTGAAATTAAAACTAAATAAGAGTCACTTAGCAGAAAATATGTGTAAGTAAAAACCCTGATACATATTGACATTGCAGTTGTATCGTCTACCACTTTTCAGATCGGAAAAGGCCAACATTGGACCTCTGCAAAAAAGTGTTCAGGTGCTTGGGGTTTCCTAGTATTCTAGCGTGTTGAAGAAAGCTCGAAAACGAAATTATAACATAATTTTTACAAAGCTCATTAATAGTTTGAAAGGCTACTGAGTCTAGCCTTGTGGGGTCCACGTGCAAGGCCCAAAAGTCAAACCGACAGACTGAAATCGTGAATGAACTAAAACAGAACTATGAGGCCTTCTGGCAGACCGCTGAGAGCGGAGTCGGCGCGACGGGGTGACCAAATTGACCAATTCTTAGAAAATAATAGAGCGTTCCAGAACCAATTTTTGGAGAAGATGAAAAACATTACAAATCCATAGTCTAAAATTTCTCGCCTCCCGTCTGCGGTCTCCTATTGTCAGGCTTAAGTTGGGCTGTTCCCTCTCGATACGAGTGGGCACTTCGGAAAATCCATCAATCGCTTTTCTTCACATGCAATTATAAAGTTGTGAAGGACGCATGCACACTTGATGATGCCATTTGCATTTCGAGGAGAATTCTCAAGTCCTTTTCCAATAAGTCTGAACCTTGATTTAAGCTGCCCAAACGCGTTTTCTACAACTTGGAAAGCTGGTGGTAAAATTGCTTCTCCCTTTGAGGCGCCGTCGAAGAAAATGGATGCTGTTTCATCAAGGTTTTGGAAAACCGGAAGGCCGAATCTCCTAGAAGGAATACTGGCACCATGAATTCTCTTATTTCTTTTACATTTTGTTCAAAAACGCCTGTTCTGGAAATAAGCAGCTTTAATTGTGACTGCTCGTATATTTGCGAGTCATTGCACTTGCCAGGTGCACCTACATTTATGGACTTGAATCGATATCTGTGAATATTTATTAATTAGAATGTTCGTTAAATTACAAAAAGGCGCTTATTCAATATATTTAGTTCTTTCTAATTACTTGTGATTCACCAAGGCCAAAAGAATTACTGAGTACCAGACTTAGTAGTTATTTCGATGTGGCATCCATCTGAAAGTCATGACTGTTTTGACTGTAACTAATACGCAACCGTTTATTCAGACCTATTGCCCCAAAGCATTGTGGAAATCTGAGGAATCTAAAGCCATCCACATACACGAACTCTTCCACAATTTCCTGGATAGAATAAGCCTAGCAGGTAGAAATCAAGGTGCTAATGCTGTCCAGACTCCTATGCAAAACTCCTGAGAAACTCCGCAAACCGATAAAGACGCTACACCGAAGAGTCTTCCAACGGTGCGGTTCTCGACAGAGGATCCCAGCGTGTATAGAGCGATGGCTACTTTTTTCTCCAACGGAATACACTGCCTAATTATTATCCTTCTTGGAAAGACCTGGAAGTCTTTTTACAAGATTATTAAAAGCCCTTCTGCCCACCCGGAACAGCTCCCTGAAAAAGTCTGCACTATTAGTGGAAACGTCCAATTCCCAAAATTGTCCAAACCTTTCCTACAATAGGTGTAAGTAAATGTTAAATACATGATCTTACCAAGGTCCACACAGATCTACCTCCTAATAAAGATGGCATTCCCAGCAATGCAAGCTGGCAGCCAAATTGTGTGGCTCGGCATTTGCTGAATTGTAGTCCCAAGACTTTCACGGATTTTTTCCCTCGACAATTCCAATAAAATAGATGTGAACTCATTCAGCTTAGCAAACATGCCATTAGCCTAGTTGGCGTAACTTCTGACACAAAATTTTCTATATAATTTGTCAAAACTCATTTTGCCATGTCATTGCCTGCTGATCGTTTCTTGGCGTCCCGCGGCGGCATCTCTCAAGTAGTCTGCACCGATGTGCACCACAAGGGCGAGGCACAGCGCTGTGACTTTGTGCGCAATACCCCAGACTGTATGGATAATATGTATTTAATCAACTATTTGGCCTTTTACTTTTGCTACATAAACTCGCTCAATAAGTTTCATGCATTCCTAACTTTGCTGTTGATGAGTCTAATCTGTTTATACGTATTTTGGATGCTGCAAAAGGCTGTGGCGGAATAGTAAGTAAAATTTGATATAAGAAATGGTTAATTTGTTGTTTTGTTAGTTTTTGTCCCACGCTCAAGGTAATTGCGATTAATTTGAAGCTAAACGAGAACACCGCCGGGGTTACTGTGTTGTCCCTAGCCAATGGTTCGCCGGATATTTTTACTGCCGCGGCCGGCATGCTAAGCTTGTCGAAATGGGCCTTTCTGGCTTCCATGTCACAAATCCTATTCCTCAACACTTTTGTGGCTGGCTTGGTGATACTCACTCGTCCGTTCGACATCGAAGCCAACTATTTTATGCGTGACTTTTCATTCCTATTCCTCAACACGGTCTATATGGATTATGTGCATAAGCGTTCCACAACTATTAATGTGTGGTGGTCCATACCAGCGCTTTCTATTTATGTGATTTACGTTTTCTTGGTTATACTTGACCAACGACTGGTGGCCGCACGCTTACGAAGTTAAGTCCGTGGTTGACATTTTCTTCAATTTTAAACTTTTTATGCTTAGAACTAAAACGTGATACTGTGAGAGATTCCAAGGAGCTGAATAAGATGCAGTCGATGACGGAGCTGCCCATTAAGCGAGTGGAAGTCGATCGAAATGCTCCCCGGGTGGGGGGACGTAATCGCCATGTGTTACAACAGTTCTGGCATTCAATCTTCAAGTTCGACAAGGCAAGATTTAAGAGAGGAAATGTGGCAGTGAGAGCTTATTTGGTGATCAAGGAACCCTTGGAGATGACACTGCGTCTACTCATACCTGTGGTGGATTTGGAGCAGCCCAATCATAACTGGTCCAAGTTGCTCTGCTGTTTACAGTTTGCCATAAGTCCGTGCTATATCTTCTTTATATTGCGTAAGTGGCGACTAATTGGAGGGGATTGGACTGACCTTATCTTTAACAGTTCGTGGCGTTTCTGTACTGGGCACTGCCAGCTATATCCTAGCTTTTTACATACTTATGCCGGTGGCTTGCATAATTTTCTTGGTGACACGCACAGATACCGTGCCAAAATATTTTAAGGTAGGCTTGAATATCTTTTGAATGGTGTTGGGTGGTTTATGAGTAAGTGAACTAAGATGAGTTGCTGGTTTAAGTAAAAAAGTACCCAACTTTGCTTTAATCAGGGATGCAAACAAATTCTGAACCGTACCGAACCATACCGAAACCGAACCACTTATTTCAGCCAACAAACTGATCCGGCAACCCTTTGAAAATACTGAACCAAACCAAAAACCGCAATGCAAAACGATTCGGTTTAGTTCATTGACGAGTCTTAAGACGTTCGCATTTTGAAAATTTTAATTGATTTTCTACCTTAAGTCCTTACCGATGCCGTATTTTTATAGCTGCCAAACACATCAAAACATGTCATACCGTACGTCTCCTACAATGGTCCACCGAACTCTTAATATGGTGTCATTAGAATGCATTTCTTCTTTGGAAGTTTCTAATCGACTTATGTGCATATCCCATTCCCTTTGCTGGACCATATTCTCATTCTTCTGTCGTGCTTTTTAACCTTAAACCAACTTTAGCTAAAAGCACATTATGGACGAAGCCAGCATATCCAACTATTCTAATGTTCTCTAGGAATTCAATTGCGTAATTGTCGAAAAGTCACATAATTACAGTCAAAGTGAGTGTTAGCAGGCTCAAGGTCGAGGTTTGATTATAGTTCAATAATCAACCAGAAATTTCAACAGAGAATACATATATGTACATGAACAGTGGCTGTGTAGACGGCCGTTTCTGCTGTCGCCATGAACTATAATCAAACCTCGACCTTGGGCCTGATAACGCTCAGTTCACTTTAACTAATATGAAATCAGTTCGTTAAACCCATATTCAGTCACATAATTACTTTAGAAATCGTTAGATTTCAAATGTTGGAGCAAAAGTTCGAGGAAAAGACAGGTGAGCTTTGACATTTTTAAAAGCTATTTGGTGGGAAAAAATTACAAAATGTTAAATATTTTAAAGATTAGCTTGACCAAAGAAAAGAGCGGGTTCAAAACAAAATCTACGGCTTTATAACTCTAAGAACCATAACTAATACTTATAATGTGTTCCAACCCAAATTTATGTTTCATCAAATAGTATCGGACACCTAGAACTATGGTTTTTTAAACTTCCGCACCTTTCATAGTCCAATAAATTACTTTCCGTACCGATTTAAGGAAATTTCCGAATGTTAGATTTAACAATGGGGTAAAAGGGTTAAGGTTCGATGGAATTTGGGGCGATCCTTGATCAAAAAGTAGTGTTTGACATCATTTTGGATTTGCCTTCATCATTAGAAATGATATACATAAAGAAGGTCTTTAAGAGTTGATATAGAGTGAAATTAAAGGTGATCCAAGAACATAAAATTAATTTTTGGATCGATTTTTGGCTACCTGATTTAAGAGCAAGTCGGGACTGCATACTAATCCAGTGTTTAAAGGTTTAAGACTCGTCGTCTCAAACGATTCCTGAACAGAAAAAAGTTGTTAAATCATTTCGGAATGCCTTAGTTTCGTAAGTCCGGAAAAAAAACCTTTGCGGATAAGCAAAATTCGGGCCTCTATCCTTAAGATTAGTCTTTCTGGCTTGAGATTTGGCAGAATTACTGGCAATCCTAGAACAGAAATGAGTTTTTGGCAACTTTTTAAGTTGTCGTAACTTCAAAAGAACGAAAAATAACTTTCTGAGCAGATTCATGAAAATATCGGGTCCTTATACTTAAGTTTTTGGCATTTATCGGACTGCCTATTCTTTGAAAGTTTGGAAAAACGAGAGCTTATGTTGAGTCAGCATTGCCCGACTTCGATATGAGGTACTCAGGGACTGCTCGGCTGATAGGGTTCTTCGATTAAGGTGTAGCATCCGAAGCTAGGATAAAATTGGCTAAAATAGGATAAATAGTCAAAAAGTGTTAGATGTCCTCTTCTACTCTCAGACTACCAAGGCCTGTGCGGTCTATCATTTAGGCTGTGTCTCGCACCGGCTCTAAAAATTGCACTTATTCTTTAAATGGCCAAATCATTATTGAAGTAATTGTGTTGGCCCTGATTATGCGAAAATGTTTTGTGAATCAACCGCACGTCGCTTGCTCTGGACTGGACTATAAACCTTTCCACTTCCACTTCGCAGTCTCCTGATGATTTCCGCATGACAGTGCTACCAATGCAAGGGGTTCTCAAGTTGTACGACGCAGTTGCACTCATTTGCCAATTCTTTCCATGTAGAAAAGAAGCCGGTCTCCTAAAAACAAGTGGCTTGATGGTGTGATAGCAATTGAAAGCGTACTGACGAGTCTTAGCCCTGGTGGCAGCCGAAACAGTCTGTCTACGTAACCACTGCTGCTGTTCAAATGTATTCTTTGTTGATTTTCTGATGACTATTAAATTATAATCAAACCTCGACCTTGAGCCGGCTTTGAGCCACTTTGATTGTTAAAAAAGGTTGGAAGACGCTCAATATCCCGATACCGTGAAAACCCCCAAATTTTCGCTGCATAACTCTGTATAGACCGCCAGAGAGGGCATACTTGGTACTAGGCTTTACGTTCGCTCTATACAACAATGCTTCCATGCACAATTAATAGCTATTTTTAACTCTCAGTATCTCCTGGACATGTTCCTTAAAAGACATGTTTGCTGTTAAAAGAACTCCCAGGTACTTGTAACTTTGACTGTTTCCCACCATGTTCCAGTTTTCATTACTTGCCCAGCGATCTCCACCTGCTCTGATGATCATTATCTTCGATTTCTCCGTATTGATTTGCAGACTCCACCACTAGCAGTATTTCGTAATTTTGTTTATCATTTGCTGAAGCATAAGCAAGTTTGAGATGGATATCTTAAAAATGGCGGGAGTTATTCAACATTTTTCAACATGTAATAAGTCAAGCCGGTGGCTCAAAATATATGTGAACCACTGAACCGAACTAGTATTGATATTCGATCGGTTTGCATCCCTGACTTTAATTGCTCTTTTTTGTTCAGTTGCTCAACAACTGAGTAAAACAACCAAATTGAGCCACTAAGCAGCTTTGTTCACTTACTAAACCCAAACCACTCACCAAAACCCAAACCTAATCTCCAATAAACTTCAGTACATGGCCTATATGGGATTCATTGCCTCCATCTTTCTGATCTTTGCTCTAACCTGTGAGGTGATGGCCATGTTCTTTTCCATCGGCACCGTTATGGGCTTAAGTCAAGCGTTTATAGTGGCCACAGCTTTAAATTGGGCTCTCAATTGCAGTGATTTGATCATTGGTTTATCTCTGGCTCGTCAAGGTTTGCCTCGCATGGCCTATGCATCCACCTTTTCCTCGCCCATGTTTGGTAAGTTCAATTGAAGTCGTTTTAGTGCTAAAGCTAATATAATCTCTAAAGGTACCTTTGTGAATCTGGCCTTGCCCATTGCAGCAACCGTCATGTTTTCCAGACCTCATTACACAGAAGTGAGTAGCTAATTCTGAATCGAAAGCTGATTAATATAAGAGTTTGTATTCATTTTTAGGTAGCTGAGGGCAGCTTTGGGGAAACCACTTGCATTTTCGCCGAAGTGGGCATGTGTTTTGCACTTTTGACTGCCTTGACTAGCGATTTTCATATGCGTCGCGCCTGTGGACTGCTACTGGTGGTCTTTTATCTGCTCTATGTGTCTGTGCTGTTCATGCTAGAGTTTAAGGCGATCCTCTCGTACGGAGTGGATATGTAAAAGATGGGTTTTTAATTGGTTTTTATGCAAATCCCAAATGATTTATGTTGTTTTTTCTAATTAAGATTTTAATTTCTTCTTGTTTTTTGATGATACGTACAGGCCTTACTGTAGCCAAAGTGGCCAAACGTGTGCTTAATCATTCAGTATCCGTTCCTCTAAGAGAGACTGTGTCAAAATTTGGGTTTGCTTTCAAGGTCTTCCCGTGGCGGGAATTTCTTATACTTATTCAAGCCGACAAGTAAACAAAGCTATGCAAAAAGCATACAACAAATGAACAAGACGTGAAGCTAATTCATTTAGGTGTAAACATTTCTTTAGAGACAAAAAGACAACACAAAATTTCAACAATTATTATAATCTACGCCTTCAACGCCTTCAGTTCCTCCAAAGTGGGTAAATTCTTGGCTGCTTCGGCCACTGCCGTAATCTCTGGATTAATTATAGAGCCATAGGGCACAAAACCATTTACGCCTGCTGTATAGAACACCTCAACCTCTTGACCCTCATCGTTGATGTATTTGTAGGAACCCTTCACTTCCAGTGCTTCACTGTCCGTTCCCTGGTCAACCACCGTAGCCTCCTCATGACGTATGGTGCCATCTCCAGTCTCGTATTGACTATCATAGGAGCCATCCGCATGCTTGTTAATCTCTGATTTCAGTATGGGCACGACTTTGTGTTCACGTTCGGTATCCAAGGGCAGACCCAACACCACGCAGGCAGCCAGAGCTATGAGGAACAGTGGAAGCTGCAGTGGTGGACAAAAGAGACTCCATAAGTTTTCATCACACAAAATTCGATTTGGACTAACTTACTAGTTTGAACATTATAGAAAGCGAGAGTTAAAACGCGTGTGTAGTCAAAGTGGATCAGTAGCTTTGCTTTTATACCAAAAACTTTTCGTTGACTCTTTCACTTAAACATGCCAAACATGTTTGCATCCCACTTTTATGTGGGCTACGTCCACAAACTTCCAAAAATTAAAGCTCAGCTCTAAATGTCAGGGTCGCAGCTAATGGGTCAGTTGGTCGACAACTTCCGAGTGAGCGATGATTGAGTGAGTCAGGCATAATTTACATGACTTCACCCACTCACTCGCACCTTGTTAATGCACCAGCAACAATACCAAGCCTAGAAATGTTTTCATTTGCCATGTAAAATGTCAGTGTGTCTCTGTGTGTGTGTGTGAAGGTGTAGCCTTACAGCCCAGAGCAATTCCAGCATCTTCAATTGATAAATGCTTTAAATTAGAATTTTAATGCGCCATCGAACGAGGCATGAAAATAATTAATTAAATCAGCGAATGCTTACGAAGAGAAAAAAATTGCAAAACTATTTTTATTACTATAATTTAATGGGGTGATAAATATAAATTCATTTGGCCCAACAACCTTTATATATACCCTGTAGCAAAGGTACAAGGGGTAGAATGGGCTTGGGCACATATATGGAACAGGCCAAGGAATCAGCTGAGAACAGCATCTACAGTTCGCAGAGATGATAACAACTAGAGGTAAGGAAAAAGATAAATTTTTGTATGTAGAAGAATCGTAGCTAGGATAAACCGATCGGAAATTAGGACTAGTTCGGTTCAGTGGTTTATGAAGTTTATGCATGGTAATACTCTGTACCAGAGGTACACAGAGTATATTAAGTTTGTGCATAAGTATGCAACAGGCCAGTGTTGCCATTTTAGCTATTTAGTTGCTAGATCTAGCATTTTTAAGAGTGGAAATGCTTATACATTTTTGGAAATGCTATTAGCTATAAATCTAGCAACTTTAAAATTATTTTTAGCTTTTTCTAGCAATTTTAAAATTTTTAAAACGAAGTGCGAAATAACGCCTATTAAATTGGTTTGAAACCTATGCTATAGAGCTTCCCCTGAGTAAAAAAGTCTCAGAAATTAATTTCGGAGTGATAATTATATAATTTAAGGCATAATCATTAGAAATTGCTTTAGTTCATGAGTAATTGCGGTAGAGATTCGTGATATTTTGTACTTCACTTTGTGCCTAAAAAGCATTGCCAGTACTAGATTCATGGCCCAAGAGCAAGTAAGTGAAGCCATGTTGTTAGTACCAACTTTTCAAAACAGCGCTAATTTCAGTACTGATTCGGAACTGAGCCACCTGAAGGGTTCTATCCACAGTAGTGATAGTCCAATGAAAACACTCAGGGTGTCTTCAGTCTTTATATTCTTTCGAAGAAATTGACTACTATGTATTGTCGCAAAATATTTTTATTCATTATAATGAGCGAAAAAACTGAAATATTGCTGATATGGACGAAGTCACTAAGTTCCGGTACATAGATCTCAATACTGAGATCAGCATTTTTTGGACTTTCAGCTTTCGTTGTACCTACCCTGCAGAGAAACTGTCGGCTAGTAACCCAAAAAAACTGTCCTACACCTAGTTGTAAGGCAACTAGAATTTAACTGGTAGCAAACAGATTCGGTTTATGCAGCGGCATATGGCAAAAGCATTTGATGATCATAGTCAAATTTATCATAGACCATCGCAGCTGCAGCCGCTGAAGTTAAAGTAAAAATTAAAACAGTGTCGAAAAACAAGGATTACGTCAAAGTCAATGTGAATAAAAAAAGTTTGTATTATGCAATAGGTTTCATATTTGGCCCAGACATTAGGCTACACACAGGCCAACTGGTATAAAATGGCTGCTGTGGGGGACATTTGGCCTTTTCCTATGACATTCCTGTGTAAAATGGACGATTTGAATGCATTGATTTGGATATGAAGTGCCACCAGTTGCGAGTTTTTTGAGACTGGTATACTTATGGTATTAAACCAGACACTTTCTCGGCAGGGCAGATTCGGGCTCGGCTCGGAGTCCAAACAAAAAGAGAGATTGTGAATTCATTGCGGCACTTTGAACCTTGAACCTTGCACCTTGAAAAGAAATTTTGGTAATTGTCAAGTATTGATACCTGTGCTCAAGAAATTCCATTACAATTCCTTGGATACACCGCTAATGCTGTACCGAAATTATGTGTGTGCTTTACTATACTAGATAATTACCTTAATTTTTTAAGTTATTGTTGGATTTTAGTCTCAAAACCACTATTTCTAAATTTTTAGCTATTTCTAGCAATTTTTTCGAGCAAATTTATCAGCTCTTGGATCCCTTATTCTGGTGGTTTGCAGACCAAATTTAAAGTATTTTTTATTCAAAACCCACTACAAATTAATTTTTTACAAGTATCTGTTGGACTTCAGTCCGAAAACAACAGTTCTTTAAGTTTTTATTTTTAGCTATTTATATTAGCAATTCTTTTTTATTTTTAAGCTATTTCTATCAATTTTTTTTTTTGAAAATCTAGCAACTTTTGAACCTCATGTTCTGGCAACACTGCAACAGGCAGAAGGAAGCATCTTTCTACCCTATTAAATATATATATTCTTGATCAGCATCAACAGCCGAGTCGATCCAGCCATGTCCGTCTGTCCGTTTCCCTATCCGTCTGCCTGTATGGACAACTAGATCTCAGAGAGTTGAAGTGCTGGAGTAACCAAATTTTGTATGTAGGACCCCCATGATCTGTACGCAGATCAAGTTTATTTCAAATTTTGGCCACGCACTTACTAAAAAATGTTAAATAAGTGTAGTGTATGTATGTTTACGTTAATGTAAGTGCTCTGTTAATTAACATAAGGAAATGCTATTAAACATTAATTCCCCTGGGTAACGGGTATATAGAAGTGGGTACGGTCGAACTTAACTATAGCTCTCGTTTTTTCTTTAGGGATAAGAAAAAGTTATTTCCTTGGAGTTACGAGAATCCTATTGTTGTTGATTCGCAGACTACAGTTCAATTAAACAACGCAAAATCAGCGCAAAATTACTTTGAAACGTTTATCGGTAGCAGCTTTGCAGACAGATTACTAACAGATTTGCCTTGGCAATAATAAACTTCTTTTCAAGCGATTGACATGGAAAGGACTCTTATATATACAAGCCAATTGTCTTTCCTAGTAGGCGCTTTAAGTTGTAATTTCACTTTCAAAATTCACGCATCTTAGTAGGCGCTTTTACACTATTGTCAAGCTATGCGATTCTTATACTTTATACCTAGGAAATTATTGAGTTTTCTCATTCAGTTGTTCGCTTTCGAACAGAGCTGGTCGTTTTTTTTTTCTTTAAAATAGTTTTGAATTCTTAATTTTTTAATTTTTTAATTAATTTAAAAAGGCACTTACAGTGGGAATCCAGTGCCTCCATGTAGCAACAGATACATTTTATATTCATAAATCAGTTGTGGATCCAATTCTTCCAATTGTTGCTCCACTTTCAAGGCCAAGCGACGACCAGTGATTACATTATTGCCCAGGTATATATCACCGAAGGGACCATTCCCAATCTTGGCATTGCCTGTTATATATACTTTTTTTATACGCAAGCTATTTGCAAATAGAAATTATTTGTTAATAACAAACTCTCTGCTTATACTCTATGTATCTTTTATAAATAACTAAATGTACTTTTAAAGTGATGCCTGATTGGTAGAACTGTGTATGTGCATTACCAGTCAATATGAATGTCGATGACAGATTTGCGTTGCTGCCATATAGTTGAAAACAACATAATCACTGAAAAGAGTGGCAACAACTTGGAACACTATTTGCAAATAAGTCTACTTATCAGTAATTGTATCCGAGACTTTGCTATTTAAAAATAACAAATTAACTTTGTGATTATACGCAATAATTTAATTTTTACAAAATTGTCATTTGTAAATAAGACGTGCGTATAAAAGTAGTAATAGATGATTTCGAACATTCCTAGGATGTAGAGCATTTTTAAACTGAGCTAACGTTATCTTTATGTGATTCTCAAACTCTGTTCTTTGGGGTTAAAACTGTGTAAATTTTTCTTTCAGTCGCTCGCTTCTTATTTAAAATGTTTTCAATTAATTAAATTTGTAAAATTTGGGGGGGGTGGCCTGGAAACTAATTAGCAAGTAGTTGGTAAAGACAGAATGAGGGCCAGTGGAGGCGGGTTAGGTCAAGAAATTGATTATCGTTTTGCATATGTATTCTTAGGCTAGGTGGTACTAGGCATTTTTGGAAAAGTTCGGTAGAGAAGTATAATAGGTTAACGAGGTTAAAGGGAGATGGTGTCGAGGGGAATCCAGAATTTTAAAAATAGAGAGGAATTACTCAGATTCTACTGGTCAAGGGGTTAAAGGGGAAGAGGTCCACGTCTACAGAGGATTAGGGGAAGCTTAAAAGTCAGAAGATAACGGCGGCCAGCTAGTAGTAAAACCATGGAGAAATAACAAAGTTAGTCGTAACAAAGTGCAGAATTGAAATAAAAGATGTGGAAAGGATTCATTTGGCCCCATGATGACTTAGCTACTTAAGCTATCTTGTTAAGGTTACTTAGTCGTAGCGGGGACTCAAACTCCTGAGAAGGACCAACAAGGGTCAAGGAAAGGTCAAAGGTATAGAAAAGGAATCTTTTTTTATATCTGCGAGTTTTGTGGTATTTCGATATTTTTGGGATGAAAGTTTCCCAACTGGTAACGATAAAAAACGAAATTTGGAATATTACAAAAATTGTTGTTGTTTTTGGTTACGTGTGAACACGAATCGGACGTTTTTGACGACGTTGACAATTTGAAGTTTGGACAACAACTCAATTTTTAAGAAAGGTGGTAGGTGACGGTGCCCCAGATGGTTCCAGCCGTTGGGGCGGAGTTTTTTGGTAACAGAAATCGGGGTAAGTTTGGGAGCTCAGTAGTTGGTTGGGGGCCCGTTCAGAGAAGCGAGCAGTGGGGTGTGCAGAAGTTTAATCTAGTGTTGGGTGTTAGAGTGTAGTGTGCTGAAATGGGTTAGTCTTAGACATTGGACGGTGCGTAGTGTTTTTTTAGGGTTAAGTTGTCAAGAGTAACAGAAGACGACCAAAATGAGAAACCGAGTGACAGTGTGTCTGAAAGTTGGGCAGGAGGTTCAGTAGCTCGTGATCAGAAAATTCTAAGTTTAGGGGTATGTTGCAGTGGTGTGAAAACGGGTAGTGAGTAGTAAGTCGGGGAATAGGTCGACTCCTGTTTGTATTCATTAGTAATGGTGTAGTGTGAGTGACCCGGCACAGACTCGCATCTATGGTGTTTGCACCGGGGCGGGGATATCTTTCGTACAGGTTTAGTTTGGGTTCATTGCCGCTGGCGTCACGTAGATGATTTGGTATTTGGAGCGTGTGTCGGCTTGGTATTGCAAAGACTTCGAGATATGGTGCAGTGATTTGGCAGTTTTTGGAGCTTCTTTCTGGTCTTCAGGTATACGCTCTTAAGGTGTTACTTGCCAGTCCGTACGCCAGTCTTGGTCCCAATATGTTTATGCTCTATTCTCGCATACACCGGCAAGTTTGCTACCGTCTTTGTCATGAGGCGTGCAGGGTTGAGGTGTGTTATGCTTTGGTTGGAGGGATCAGCGCCCCCGTGATGAGACAATGTCCCGTTGGGTCTTCCATCATCATTGGTATGTGGCTCATCTGGCTCCGTCTTGCTTCTTTTTTTGTGGTTGTTTTTTTTTTTTTTTGGTTTTTGGGTCGGTACCTGTATCTGGGGGAGAGGCGTCTTCTGTATGGGATTGTTTGTATGGTTTTTATTTATAAAAACTGTAGGTCTGAGTTGTCAAGAAATAAAGTAGGTGTTGGTTCAGAAGGTTAAAGACTTTGGTGTCACACGTTAAAAGTTCGTGTCTGTGGTTACCAAAATCAATCGAGTCTGAGTAATGATCCTAGTCAGGCTAGCATTATTTCAGTATTTATTGTATTCTGTCATAGCGCGATTTTGTTTAAATCAAATAAGTTTAGCTATTCCGGCAAGCGTAACAAGAAAATTTCTTCCAACATTTAACTATTCTGTTACCTTTGCCTTCTTTACAACATGTGTTTCTACCCTATGTTCTAAACAATATTCTTTTGGTAAATACAAAATTAATTTATGGTTTTTTCTTACGCAATCTTTATCATTATAGTAAAGCTTTGTTGACCGATAAACAAACAAATAAATGAATAAATCTGCTAGAGAATGGGCCAGCGAAGCTAGGCTTTCTGGTTGAAGCTCTTCTCATTCAAAGAAACCCGCCATACAAAACTTCGGTCAAAGAATTGATCCAAGTAAGCAAAATTGTATTGTTTCATGGCCAGGGTAAATAACAGTCGCGCCTGAACGACTTTCTTGCTTGTTTTCAGAATTTTTTTTAGCTTTTTGACAAAGGGCAAACCTGGCTTCCAGCCAAAATTGCCACAATTCATAACTTTGACAGCTTAACTAATTTTGAAAATCTCTGCAAATTAAATACTATGCACAACATTTGCCTCTCCAACTGCTGCTGCTGCTGCTGCTGGATGGAAGGTGTTTTGTATGGCGCTCCTCTTGATTGGCATAGTTTGCCACTGAGCTGGCAACAAGAATCTGGATTGGCCAACATCATCATCGTTTGCCATCATCAAAGATAATCACCTTGTGTGTTGCTCAGTTAGCTTTTAGCCTCCATTTGGCAGCTGCCACAAAGCCATTCTGATCCGCCACATAACTGACCTCTACCTCGCCATATCTATAAATGCCCGACACTTCCAAGTCATCCTTATGTGGCTTCACCAGACCAACTTCCTCGCGATAGCTGCCATCGGCCGACTCATAGGCAAAGAAATAAGAGCCATCGTTTTGTTGTTCAGCTAATGATTTGACAATGGGTATAGAAGGTGAGGCCAAACACCCGGCTATAGCCAGACAGCAGCACCACTGTAGGAGCGGGAGGAAGGGAAGAACTTTATTTACGATTCTTCTTATATTCATGAGCCGGACTTACCAATGCGAACATGATTTATGCTAATACTGGACAGCGTCCAAAATGTTCTGCGCTTTTTATAGCCGCCACTCATCATTTCTTTTCGGTTATGCAATCGCTGTTTTGGGGTCACTAGAAAGTTGTGGAGCAACTTGTCCGAGGAGAGTTTGTTGAACTGACTGCAGATTTGCAAGTCAAATGCCGCCGATTCAAGAAGTTGTCCCCGCGTGGGGGTCGAGGTGCAGCCGCAACTAATAAAATTTGTCAAATTGGCTTGTTCAACACATGTCGCTGTCGCAGTCGGAAAAGGTGGCAAAATGGTAACGGCTGAGTGGCTGCAAAACGTTTCCACCCGACTTCCATGCAAATTCTGTTACAGTGGGTGGGCACCGACTGAGAAGCGACTAACATTTATGGCCCAAAACACACAAAAAGAATTCAATAATAATCCCAGCAATTTCGCAACTCCGCCGCCGCTTCAGCAGCAGCAGCAGTTGCATTTTTGGCATTTGCCTTGGCCCGCCCAGTTCCAGTTCCACTTGCCGTTCGCCGAGCCTCGGCGACGTGTTAATAAATTGATTCTCGGCTGGCTTCAAATCCAATTTCCCAGCATTACACAAATAGATACTCATTAATTGGCTGGCAATGCCAACGGGTACATAATTTAGCTTAACCTTTTGCTGCTAGCCAACTGCCGCTGCTACCAACCGGAACCCGAACCAGAACCACTACGCACAGAGTCCAAGTGAATCAATTAGCCAGGCATTGATGGTCATAATTTCTTGCGGATTGACATAATGGATTTGGCAAATGTCAAACGCGCAGTCAGCTCACCCGACTAAGGCTATTAATAATCGTCGCAGTTGCCGCCGGAGTCGGAGTTGCAATCGTGGGAGGAGTGTCCGCCTCTCAGATGTAGTTTGAAGCCCATTGAGTCACATTGTTGCGCTTGTTTCGCATTTCTGCATAAATTTTTAACGCTGCCTCATTCGCTCCTCCTCGTCGTCGTCAGCGCCGTCGTCTCATTCTCCTTAAGTTCGTGAATTATTCAAATGGCAAATGGAGGAACTTACAAAACATTTGGACTTAAAATTTACTAGTTGTTTAAATTAAGGTTAGAAAATGGGCGTAGCCAACATGTTCTTCAGCAAGACACCTAAAACCCGTATGGAGTAACAAATACATAAAATTGCAGGACCACGAACATTCTTTTGACCAGAGTATTCATAGAAGGCCCTTATCCTCTGCCAACTATTGACACGCACAGACAGATGAACGCACAGATCTTGGAGATGGCAAGAATTAGAGGCTCTAATACATGCAGGCAGATAAGAATTACAATTTAAGAAATTCCCTGTATATTTCACAATTTTGTAGAGATATTGTTTAGGCAGCATTTTTATCAATCCACCTGTTATAGGCAAATCAAATTATACGTACCAACAGCACCACCGTCAGTCTCTCTTATTCAAACCGCAATGGCGATGACCCAATATTGTAGCTCTAATCCAATTTAACTTCTGCTACAAGACGTCATATCATCGATAATAACAGTTGAAGCTATGGACCAATGGACCTTTCAGAGAGAATCTTTTACTTGGATCAAATATTTTATAATTTATTTTAGTCAAAATGAATGTTAGCAGGCTAAAGGTAGAGGTTTGATTATAGTTCAATAATCAACCAGAAAATTCAACAGAGAAAACATATGAACATGAAACAATAGCTATGGCTGTGGGTCAACCCACAGAAGACCCAACTGGTGCTGTTCACAAGGAAATACAAGATCCCTGAGTTCACACTCCCATCCATTGGGGGAACGCAGCTCAATCGGGTCAACGAAGCGAAGTATCTGGGCGTCGTTCTTGACTCAAAACTATCTTGGAAGAGAAACTCTGAGGAAAGAATGAAGAAGGCATTAGGCGCGTACTATGCCTGCAAAAGACCTTTGGTAGGAAATGGGGACTGCAACCGTATATCATTCATTGGCTATACACAGCAGTCGTCAGACCTATCCTTACCTATGGAGCGCTGGTATGGAGGAAGGCGGCCAACACCAAATCCCACCTAAACAACCTCCATAAGGTACAAAGAGCAGCTTACCTGGGCATTACAGGATCCCTGCGATCCACACCCCAGGTGGCCCTGGATGTAATCCTGAACCTGGAACCAGTAGACACTTTCCTGAAGTTTGAAGCTTCGAGAAGCGCAGTAAGACTCCGGGAACTGAAACTTCTCAAAGCATCTACTTCAGGCCACAGCAGTATCCTACAGGAAGTAGGAATAAGTGCAGAGGCAAAGGGAAGTGACTACTGCATACCAGTTCAGAAATGGATCGACAACTTTGGAACACGGTTCCCAGAGAGAGAAGAATGGAAGCAAGACACTACCATCAGGGAGAACGAGCTATCCATCTATACAGACGGTTCAAAAACGGAAGAAGGCACAGGAGCAGACATCTTCTCCGAAGAACTTGCGACACAGCTCTCATTCCGTCTACCAAACTGGTGTATCGTTTTCCAGGCAGAGATTTATGCTATCTGGCAGGCGGCTAAATTGATATACACCTTGGATGAAACTCCAAGGAACATTTCAATCTTGGTCGACAGCCAGGCGGCTATTAAGGCTCTGTCATCAAACGCCGCAAAGAGCGTCCTAGTCCGCAGCACGGCGACAGCACTGAACCAAATCCAACAGCATTCTATCACCCTCGTCTGGGTACCTGGACACGCAGGCATACCGGGTAACGAGGGAGCAGACGAGTGCGCTAGGAACGGCTCAGCGCTGCCAGCAACGCAAGCGGTTACGGACATTCAAAGATCCCTGCAGAACATCATAACAGAATTGAAGTGGAGGGCCAGAAATAGGGCAGAACGACAATGGGACCTCGCACCCGGTTGTCACATCTCCCGATCACTTTAGCAAGAACAGGATGAGAACTATGGTAGGAGTCATAACGGGGCACTGCACCATCGGTCAAATGGCCACCAGGATGCGCGTGCCCCACCATGACTTCTGCCGTAGCTGTGGGAACGAGGAGGAAATAGAAAGCATCCATCACCTTCTATGCGACTGCCCTGCACTTCTTAGGAAACGCACCCAGCATCTGGGCAAACCATTCTTTGAGACCTGGGCAGTCTGGCAAATGTGCCCCTAGAAGACCTGGCTCTTTTTGTAGACTCCTCAAAATGGTTCAAATAGAGAGTTTGCGCAGAATCTGACCGTCAATTCCCACTACCCCCTTCCCCCTCCCACTCAGAAACATCGATGTCTTGCGCTTTTCGATGTTTTGGAAGTAAAATATCGATGCAACATCGATGTTTTTTTTTTAATTTTTAAGAGTCTGTTTAAGCGACCTATTTTGATTTTTGTCCCTAGCCATCTCAACATAACCCAACCTACTTACTCTGGGATTCTAACTCGAGACCCTCGGACTGAACGCGATTGGAATGCCGTCTCAACCAGTTACACTTTCGTACACGCTAGTTGCTACACGGCTAAAATACTACCTAATCACCAATTTATTTCTCGCATAACGCTTGTACACCACTTGTAATTCTCATGTTTTTATTCCGTGGACTCTCAATATAAAAGGAGACGATTAAAATCGGGTCTGATGTATTGTCATACAGCACATAAAATACACACGACCTTGAGCCGGCAAACAAGCATTTCGTAAATGTTTGTAAAGAGTTTTCCATTAGGGACATAACAATTTGGTATCTTTATATAAACGCACCCTTAAACTTTTTAATGAACTGTCAATGTTAAAACGTTAGTTAAAGTCAACATTTTTATCATAGTAAAGTTCACGAACCAGCAACATTTAGAAACTATTAAAAATTACTACCGAATTTTTGGCCATAATAATCGTCCCATCCGAAATTTATCTGCACGTTGATTCGTCAAACCGAAACTAGTGTTTTTTCGATTAGTAAATAAGTCTAGTACAGATAGATCATTGGGCGTATTCAGCAGATAAATCCGATTTCCGATTACTGATTTATGATTGCCGATATTACCTGCTGAATACAGTGATTGCCGATTGCGATTGTTAAATTTGACAATCATGATTGCTGAGATGAAATCATACATAAGTTATGATTCGTGAGATCATTAACCGATCGTTCGGCCAACTGTTTACCCCATAACTGGAAATGAGCTGACAAACTTATAGCGTTAAAAGCCCTCAAAAATGTTACCTGAATTTTTCATAGTTGTAATGTATTTTTAAACTTATCAATCAGTGTTATTCAGCAGAGAATCATAGGCAATCGCAAGTCGTAAATCAGTAATCGGAAATCATATTTACCTGCTGAATGCGCCCATTGTTAACCAAATAAATCAAAAATTTTCGGCAAATGTTGCATAACATACAGGCCTGTTCCGGTTTTCACTTTCACTAAATTTGCTCGAATTCGATTTGGCTACCTGTTCTGGTCTACACAATTCGATAGATTTACTCGATTTGAATTCACATTGCTTGGAGCCGATGAATTCAAAAGTAAATGCGATTTTGTACATAAAGGCGTAAAATTAATGGCTTAAAGTTAATTTTGTCCCATTGTTTAGTGTATTTAGATACTTTTTTGCATTTTAACATTCCCTTAAAAATTATTTTTAATAAAAAAATTAATAATTTTTATGAACAGCTTAATTTTGCCACGTGCCATCCAAATCGAATTCACATATTTTGTTCAAGCTGTTCCGGTTTTCACTTGTTTATGAAACGCTGGGAAAATTTTAATAAAATGCCCTTAAAAATTGAAACGACGTTTTAAACACTTATATTCAACTACTATAAACTATTTTGAGTGATTATTTATTGGATTGTTTTGATTCACCAGTTGATTAAGGTGAAAGTATAGTCAACGGAAATGAAACACTCGAATTGCAAATCGTTCGAATACCAGAGCAGCTAAAACCAAATCGTTCGATTTTGTTTTCATTTGAAATCGAAGAAATATGTGAAAACCGGAACAGGCCTGATAGAGATTTTTGGAGACACTGCATAAAGTTTTAAGCAAAGATTGACCGTGTTCATTGTATTTAAATTTTCTACACTAAATATCAAATAAAGTGTATAGAATGGTCTTATAACACCAAACCATCAACTAAGGAACCTGATCTGCTTATTGTAAAATAAAAATGAAAGCCTACTTTTCGGCGACGGCAAGAAAATATTTCAAAACATTTGCATACTCTTAGGCAGAAATGAAAAGTCTTGCGTACTGCAATGATATATAAGTTTGTAATAAATTGTGGCATCAGTTTGCTTATGATATCATGGTATGAACCATATTCCCCCGACAAAAACCTCATTAAGAATTAGCATAACCCATTAAAATACGAGCAAAACAAGCGCGATATGTTCGAATTTTTAATTGCAAGTGAAACAAATGACGAATATGAAAAATTACAATTACATTAATGTTGCGTCAGTTGGGCTAGGCAGTTATAAATGACTTATGCGTATCACACCTCAGCCCCAGCAATCTGGGCATGACGACTGACGCGTCTCACTTGATAAATACCAGAACAATGGCTCCACCAACGAGTGAAACTCACAGGGCTCATCGGCTGCTGGCTCCTGGCGATAGAGTTTGATAAATGATGCAGCCACCTTGACCACCATGATGATCAGTGGAAAAACTGTCAGCACATAACTCACATAAACACCTTAGGAACGAGAGACAAGAGCTGGAGCACAAAAAGCGCATCATTTGCATATGGCGGTCACCCCGAGGTGCATCATCATAAACAAGCGTGGGCATCGGGCAAACGCCGGAAGAAGCTGCAGCAAGAAGATATCAATCAGAGTGGCCAGCGAAATTCGTTTGTCCTTCTGTCAATGGCCAATAAAAAACCAATAAAGCTGCCACAATTCGAGTTCGCGGATAAATTACACGCCCGCCCGTTGGCCGTTGATCAAAATCAAGATCTTCACATGGCTGGCTGGGTCTCAAGGGTCTGGTAGAACTTTAACTATAAATAGAGATCGCGATCTGTGCAGCAGCTGCAGTAGTGGCACGGCTACCGTTCAGTAACTTCCAGCAGCAGCGCAAAAGTGAGACGTCGACGTCAAGTTTATCGAGCGTGTAATTTGCCCAGATTTATGACAATCGCGAGCTGCGTCGGGTTGACAGCTTAAATGCCTTCCCTCATGACGATCCGCCTGCTGTGGCTGTGGGGTCTGTGGCTGGGCACCTGTCGAGCACAGTTGCCCAACACACCCTTTCAGCAGCAGCAGCAGCGAGCTCAAGTGCCCCAGTTCCAGCAACAGCCACCCTTCCAGAGGCGTCAACAGTTACCCATACAGGGACAAGGACTATTTCCACCACAGGGCAATCCATTGAATCCTCTGGTAAATCCCTTGGCAAATCCCTTGGGACCTGGAGCTGCTGGTCTGCAGAATCCCTATCGCTATAATCAATACCAGCAACAGCAACAGAATTATGTGCCCATCACGGCTTATCAGAATGAACTCAATCTGGATGGCAGCTTTTCCTATGGATATTCCTCGGCCGATGGCACCACTGCCCAGGCTCAGGGCTATGTCAAGAATCTGGGCTATGGTGAGGGTGTGGAGGCACAGGTAATAACTTGAAGCAGCACAAATAGCTTAGCACACTTTTAGGCTTTGACAACTCTTGATGTTTCCTACCCCAGGTCATACAGGGCTCCTACTCCTACACCTCTCCCGAGGGCACGCCCATTACAGTGCGCTACATAGCCGATGAAAATGGCTTTCGAGCCGAGGGTACAGGCATACCAGCCACACCACAATACTTTGCCGGCGCTCAGCCATATCAACAGGGTGTCCTCAATCCCAGTGTGAATCCTTATCAGACTCCTTTCCGCCAGCTGCCACCACCCACGGCGCCGTTTCGGCCACAGCTAGGAGGGGGACAGCAGCAGCAGCTGACGCCGCTACAAGTGCAGCAACAGCAGCGCAACTCTGGCCAATATCAACCGGAACAACCGTTCAATCAATTGCACTCGCCAGGCAACTTACCTGCCCAGTATGCGGGGCAATTTGGTCAACAGTTTGGTAGCAACCTAACACCACAGCAGGCACAACAGAATCTCACCCCACAGCAACAGCAGCAGCAACAACAGCAGCAACAACAACAGCAGCAGCAGCAACAACAACAAAAGGAACAGCAAAACCAGCAGCAACAACAGGCTTTGGTAACTCAACAACTGCGTGGCAGACCGGACCAACTGGTGGATCCCTACAGCTATAACCAATACAATAGACGTTTCAAGAAGTCATCCAGGAAGTAAATGGAATTGCTTGACTATTTTTAATCTACTTTACTAAAGTGTCCCAATGATACGAATTAGTCGTTCGAGGTAGAAGCATTCAAAGGCATGAAATACATGCGCAAGAAAATATCTACGAAGGCGTTTTAATGGAGGTTCAGGCCAAAGGCTTCTTCACGAAGAAGATTGAGATTGAAGGGCACCAAATCACAAGTAAAATACTTTGTCCTTGCTTCTCTTAAGATTAAATCTTTTTGATAAACGGCAAAGGCAAAGCCTTTTAAATTGAGCAAGTAACAAGGATTTCGGTCCTTCTCTAGTAGTAGTAGTAGTTCTTTATTGAAAATAAGGACAATTTGTATAATTAGGCATGGCGTTATTGCCGTCAGCCTTATTCTATAACTAGAACAGTGCAATGTTATTATTATTCATCCTATAGAGCTTTAGGAAGTCCCACCCTTCGGAGTTACACCACCTGCCTTCCCCGCTCGTCGCGAGATAACAGATCTTTCACTCCTAAAGGGGCCGTCCCAGGCTCTTATTAACCTAACTTAGTTTATAGCTTGAATATTTTCCTAAAAAAGCTTCCGCCAAGATGTTCGCTCTATACTTGTAGGCCTCCAGCAGATATTTACCCAACTGCTTCCAGGATTGCCCATTCAACACCGCCTTCAACTCATCCATCGTGAGCATCGCCTTTCCCAGCAGGCAGACTCTAAACTCCTTCAAAATTGGGCAGATGGCTATGAAGTGTGCAACATCCTCTCTAGCGTTCATATTACAGAGACTGCAGAGCTCATTTTCCCTCGCGTCTACCTCGACCATATGGCATGTAATTAAGGTCCAGTATCTCAGTTCTAGCTCTGAATATATAAGATACGGTTAAGGTCTCGATTTGTCCCTTGAAATACGTTTCATCTCCTAGCTCATAGTCGAGAATCTTGTACGTGTTCCGAGTTTCGCTTGCACGTGCACGTTGAACGAACGCCTCACGATTTTTGTTGCGAATAGCCGCCAGCAGTTTCGCATGTCCGTCCTTCCAAGTCGAGGGATTGGAAACGGCCGGGTCCACTCTGTGTTCCACAGCAAGTTCCTCCCATTTTTGGAAAAATTGTGAAGTCGACTCTTTTAGTGCAGTTGCTACTATTTTTGGGTATCTGTCTTCCGGTAGCGGGGAAAATATTTTATTAACATAGTTAAAGTGGGTCTGCATCGTGTATTCAAACAAGTCCGGTAGTCCTGTCTCCAAGTGAATGGCATGAGTTGGCGTATTATTTGCGAGAAAGAATATTTTTTTTAAAAAGAACCTTAGCAGTTTTTCCACCTCTTCATGCGCCTCCCATCCCCAAACTTCCGCTGCATAGCACATAATAGATCTGGAGGTTGCTTGGAACATTTTGTACTTAGTACTGGCGCTCACACTTTTCTTTCCCATGAGAGCTTTCCACGTGCTATTTAACGCTCTTTTTGACTCTCCAAGCTTCATTTCAATGTGCCTTTTAAAGGACATATTTGGTGTTAATAGCACTCCTAAGTACTTGTACATTTTCACCGATTCCAGTTGAATGTTACCGAGTGTCCAGTTTTCATTTCTTGCCATCTTACCTCTTCCATTCCGGACTACCATCACTTTGGATTTTTCCGTGTTAATCATAGTTTTGTGCTTCGTCAATCATCTCCTGGAGCGTCGATGGTGATTCAGCAAGCAGAACCATGTCATCCGCATACATCAGTATTTTAAAGACGCTACTGCCGAAACGTGCGCCACCATTTAGATGATCTCCGATATCATTAATAAACAAAGAAAATTATAACGGGCTTATGATGCAACCTTGCTTGACTCCACGATTGGTCTCAAACCATTCCGAAAGGTTATTTCCATCCCATACGGCAGTCTTATTTTCCTCGTACAGACTATTCAATACATTGATGATTTTGGACGAAATGCCCATAGCCGAAAGTTTGTAGAACAATAAATTTCTGTCTATTGTATCGAAGGCTGCCTTGAAGTCAGTAAAAAAGAGGTATAGTTTTTTATTTGCCCTCAGGAACTCCCTGGAAATTGACGTTAGTACGAATATGCTGTCTATTGTGGAGTATCCTTTTCTGAACAATGTTACTTAGTATCTTATGTTCCTCAAGGAAATAGTTTAGACGCGTTAATATTACTGAAGTGAAAGTTTTTAACCTATCGAAACGAGATTCCCCTATAGTTTCCTGCCTCGTTAGGGTCTCCTTTCTTAAAAATGGGGTAAATAATGTTTCTTTGAAAACTTTTCGGAACACATCCGCTGTTGAACATTTGATTAAAAGCCTCCGTTAGCTGTTCCACAAAGGTATCAGAAGCGTGCAGCAGGAACTCCGCAGGAACTCTATCTTCCCCTGGTGCTTTTCCAACTTTATTTTGGCTTATTGCGAAGCGCACATCTGCAGTTGTGATTTCTCGGTCCATCTCTTCATTTCCAATAATCGGCAGCTCCCTGGTGTGTGTTGTTATTACGTCGTTGAACAGCAACCCTCTATAGTATTCAGCCAGCTTTTCGGCGGAAATTTGAATTCCTGTTCTTCCAGTGGAGCCGTTTATTTGCCTTACCAGTCCCCAAAATCTTTTACTGTCTCTAATACTATCCAGTCCTTCTCTATATTGATCGTATTTTGCTCTTTTCTGGTTATCCTTTCCACTTTAATTCCAACTACTCCGTCCATTAATTTTCAGGTATAATTTATTATTTAAAAGACTCACACACTTTAGTCACAGAACAGGAGGGAAGCTTACATAAATAATGAAAGGAATATCAATACAGATTGGGAGAGGGAACAAAGGGTACACTTAGTAGCTACGAGTGTTTGTGGCAGAATGCTTTGCATTGAGGTTGTATCCATCGGACTTCCTAGCTTAATAACTGTAGCCAGTCTGGGGATCGAACTCGCCATTGCCGCGACCACCGCCAGCAGCAGGGGGAATGTATTGGGAGCCGGGACCACCAGGACTTCCAGCACCGCCTGGAGCACCGCCTCTTCCTGGTGCACCAGGACTTCCGCCAAATCCACCCGCTCCTCCTGCGCCTCCCGCACCTCCAGCGCCTCCTCTTCCAGGACCACCAGGGGCTCCGCCAAATCCAGAACCGGCACCTCCTCCATATCCTGCCCCGCCACCTGCACCTCCAGCGCCTCCTCTACCGGGAGCACCAGGACTACCGCCAAAGCCAGGACCACCGGCTCCTCCTCCATATCCTGCACCGCCACCTGCACCTCCAGCGCCTCCTCTACCGGGAGCACCAGGACTACCGCCAAAGCCAGGACCACCGGCACCTCCTCCATATCCTGCACCGCCACCAGCACCTCCAGCGCCTCCTCTTCCGGGAGCACCAGGACTACCGCCAAAGCCAGGACCACCGGCACCTCCTCCATATCCTGCACCGCCACCGGCACCTCCAGCGCCTCCTCTTCCGGGAGCACCAGGACCTCCGCCAAAGCCAGGACCACCGGCACCTCCTCCATATCCGGCACCGCCACCTGCACCTCCAGCGCCTCCTCTTCCGGGAGCACCAGGACCTCCGCCAAAGCCAGGACCACCCGGCACCTCCTCCATATCCTCCACCGCCACCTGCACCTCCTGCACCGCCACCTGGACCTCCTGGGCCACCTCCATATCCTGCACCACCACCTGCACCTCCAGCGCCTCCTCTTCCAGGACCACCTGGACTGCCGCCAAATCCAGGACCGCCACCAGCACCTCCTGGACCTCCTCCATATCCTGCACCGCCACCCGCACCTCCAGCGCCTCCTGCACCGCCAGGACCTCTTCCAGGACTACCGGGACCTCCGCCAAATCCAGAACCGGCACCTCCTCCATATCCTGCACCGCCACCCGCACCTCCTGCACCGCCACCTGGACCTCCTGGGCCACCTCCATATCCTGCACCGCCACCTGCACCTCCAGCGCCTCCTCTTCCAGGACCACCTGGACTTCCGCCAAATCCAGGACCGCCACCCGCACCTCCTGGACCTCCTCCATATCCTGCACCACCACCTGCACCTCCACCGCCTCCTCTTCCTGGAGCACCAGGACCTCCTCCATATCCTGCACCGCCACCCGCACCTCCAGCTCCTCCCGCACCTGCACCACCTCCTCTTCCAGGACCACCCGGACCACCTCCAAATCCAGAACCTCCTCCATAACCTCCACCTCCTCCTGTACCACCAGCGCCTCCTCTTCCCGGACCTCCTCCATATCCAGCACCGCCGCCTGGACCACCTGGACCTCCGCCATATCCACCACCGCCGCCAGCTCCTGAAAAAGTAAAATCCATTTTAAGCCCACTCAAACACCACATATAAACCTCAAACTCACCTCCAGAACCGCCACTATAACCACCGCCCGGCAGCGGCTGAATGCCCTGGGCAGCCAAGGCTTTGGCTATGGCTTCCGGTATGGGTGGGGGTGTGGGCAAGGCCACACCCGAAGGCACAAATCCATTCTCATCGGCCGTGTAAGATATCTCAACCACTTCGCCTTCAGGATTGGTATACGAATACGAACCCATCACCGAGGGTATTTCGTTCTCTGAACCTTTATTCTTGACGGTGCCCTCCTCCTGAGCCTTGATGCCATTGCCGGTCTCGTAGCTAAAGCGATAATTGCCATCGCCATCGTTTTCATTTACAAACGACAAGATGGGAATGATCGGACCAGCGGGAGCAGCCGGAGCACTCGGTAAACGTGGTGCGGATGGACCAATTGGTCTGCTCGGTCCGCCTGCGCCAGAGAAACCGCCCAGACCATTATTGATGCCACCCAGTCCATTGTTGCCACCACCGCCGCCGCCCGGCCCCTGTAGACCAGCTCCGGGACTACCGCCCGCACTCGCAGCACTTGCGGGTGGCGGCAGGTATTTGTTGTCTAGTCTGGCTGCCTCTCCCTGCGTCAGCAGCTGCAGCATCAGCAGAGCCTGCAATGAGATACAAATTTATGCACATGGAAAGTTCACCTCACTAGCAATTGCCATCACGATGCACGTTTCGACCTATGCAAGAGGCAAGAGGAGGAGAATGACCTAATCAGTGGCTCAGTTTATGAATGAATGAATAGCTTCTCATCGTCATCATCATCATCATCATCTGCAGATCACTCGTAGTAAAGTTATTGGAGTGAAATATAAAACGCTCACGTTTTGCCATTGTTGTGGCTGGCCCATTAGGCTATCATCGTCATTATTGTCGGCTCAGCCTGCAGCGAACTCTGATATTTATAGACTTTTCGTTAGACAGAAGATGCGCCTGACGACTGCCATTGCGGCGGTTGCAGCGTGTGAACAATTGGGAAGGTTAAGTAAACGTAAGCCAAAAATGGCCAACGAGTGTCAAGTTGAAGTTTAAAGCGTTTACTTTGGCTTGGGCCAGGTGACAGCTTCATTGGCAGCTGTTTCTCTGTCCAAGTACTGAAAATTTTGACATTTAAGACCTCCATTAAGGAATGTTATATTGAGTCATCGATCGCTTGCACGTATGTATGTTTTTTTGAACGCCTGCCCCTAAGGCAGTGGCTCCATCTAGTCTATCGTGGGTATCAATTCGTGACCGCATCTTCGACAACTTGTTGCGCAAAAACGAAAAGCCACCCAAACTTAGTTTTTGGTTTGTTTTTCTTATTGCCACAAATATAATTGAGGTAATTTCAAATGGGCTGCCAATTGGGTCGCCACTGCATAACTTTTTGGCGATGATCTTCTTGGGGGCGGAGGCGTGCACGACAGCCAAACAATAACAACAACAACAACAACGACGACGACGACGATGAGACGTATTGGAGTTCTTCTTGGGCAACTTTGCGTGCGGCGCAGTTGCTTCAACTTTTGTTGCATTTGTTAAATGCCTTTTTAATTTATGCGTTTTGGGCAAACCTTCTGCTTGCGGCAACAGGAAATAATGCTAAAGATTTGGTATAGCCAATTACGATATGTTAAATTGAAATGGCGAAACCGAATTCCTGGGATCCCCTGGAAATACGCATGACGGTTTCGTAAGGTATGAAAAGAACCAAAAGAGGTTTAAATTTGAGAGACTAGTTGTATGTACGCCAGATTGAGTCTAGAATTGGAGAAAGAACTCCCAAGCCCAGTTCCCTAAAAGAAGATATAAACTGCCTTGGAGATGAAAACCAAGATTCCAGAATTAGTCCGCATAGTACCGTTTCGGCTTAAGTTTTTTAGGTCCCTCAACCGAATCTTTTAAACTAATTGCCCCCACTTAACCAAAAAATGATGCTTCAAGTCACTTTAATAAAAATCATATCTCAATTAGAAATATTACGAGATAAATTAAATGAAAATAAAGTTGAAAATTGCATTAGTCATATCTAATATTATAGTGTACAGAACAGGGGTTGGCCATGTGAGCAGATAAGATGCCACTTAAAAAGCTTTCGAAAGATTCTCTTCGGCCGTTGCCGACGCAGCAAGCAGAGGTAGATAATAGGGAGCTTTAAAGCTCGCAACGCATAGACCTTATTTATCTGCCTCTCTAAAACTCTGCCGACGTCTCTGCACACTTTACCGACCTCTGATATAGAATTATCAAGTAAGAAAGTCGGTCAAGCTAGAAAATTGTAAGCTCAGTATGCATTTTGATGATGCGGTAGAAGTTGAGGACAAAGGTGCTTTAGCGCTGCAGCAGTTAACATTCTTTTGCTCATAACTCGACTATCGTTCATCAGATCTTCACCAATCCTTTGGCGATTAATTACCAAATATGTCCAGAAGGTATGAATCTTTTATCTATAAACCTGTCGGAGATTTGACGTTTTTCCCGAATTTCGGGGGCGGAAGAGGGCTTGGCCAAAAATTAAAATAAACTTGATCAGCCTGCAAGTAAAAGAAGCATTTGTCTGATACATGCCGAACCCCTATCTCTTACCATCTCTGAGATCTAGGCTTCGAGATGCTTTCTTCTGGCTGTTAGAAACATTTGCACAAACTTAATTTACTCTGTGTACCTCTGGTAAAGACTATTTAAATGTAGAATTTCAAAGACTTGCGCGCCTAAAACAGACATTAGCCTTTGTGTGTGTGTTTGTGGCCCTTCTATGGTCTTCTATCATGACTTTAAATAACCTTCAAAACTAAACATATCAACCAAAATTAGTCAGAGATACAAGCATGTTTTTTGGAGAAACATTATCATGTCTACATGCTTTGCTTTAAGCGAAGCCAGTCCAGTCTAACTGAAATTTCTCTCCGATTCTGTGGATGTTGCAGGGATACACTGGTATGTTTTAGTGGCATCTTTCGGACTACCATCATTGTTCTGAAAATACGGACGCTATACTTATTCATACAACATTCTTCCAATATCTTCCAATAATTAAGCGGTTCTGTAGTCTAAGTGAAATGTTTCATTGAAAAATGTTGACGGAACTCAACAATGACGTCTGTTCTATTGGCAAACTCTCAATGTTTCGCTTTACGAATTGAAATACATTTTGGCTCGACGTTATTTGCTTTGGGATTGGTGTTGGCGGCTCTGAAATTAAAAGGTCGGCTGGCTTGCTGATGAAAATACTTCCGCACGTTAGAAGTTAGAAGGGGTACGGAATACCAGCTTCTTAAACCTCGGGTCCAGCAATGTTGCAATTTTTGGCTGCGAGCGTTCCCCTGTAGTTCAGCTGCACCGGGGCGGCGCTAACGAACCCTCTAACTCTTCGTAGTGAGCACTCGCCCCCAGACCAACCACCAGCCAATTATTTGCCTAACGAATTTTGTATGGGAATGTCCGGAAAACGTACCGATCGGTACGACCCTGCATTACCAGTCGCTAGTGAGGTGATGGGTGCACACCATAGTTCACATACTAGACTCGCGCTGTGATGCCTTACCTGTCGTTAACGACGCGACTGTCGCTCAGTGATGCATCAGGTCGTTAGGCCTGGTAGTGCCTTGACACCAGCTGAACTACAGTGTCCTCATATTTGTAAAGTCTTTTCTAAATACTTTCAATTAAAAATATACAAGCTAGTTGGCCATTTTCAGTTTGAAGATCTGCGCTTTAATTTTCTTATAGTTTGCCAGCTCTACTCTGTACCAAAGAAAGTGTATGCTCAGGCTGCTACTGCGCTGCCGCAGCGAACACTCTTTTTTCTTAATACTCATTCATGCGATCTTCACCAATCCTTTGGCGGATTGATAAATAATCCTGACTTATAAATGCCCAGAAGGAACAAACCATATATCTATAAAACTTTCGGAGATATGACGTTATTCTTAAATTGCGGGGGCGTGAGGGGGCGTGGCAAAAATTAAATGTAAACTTGATCTATCTGCAAGTATATGAAGTATTTATCCCACACTGGTCGATTCTCTGTCTCTTACCATCTCTGAGATGTGTTTGTTCATATGGACAGACAGACGGACATGGCTGTATCGACTCGATTGTTGATGCTGAACAAGAAAATATATACTTTATAGAGTCGGAGATGCTTCCTTCTGGCTGGTACATTCTTTTGCACAGACTTAGTATACTCTGTATACCTTTGGTACAGAGTATAATGAAGGGAAAATGTTTTAGAGATCGAAGAACATGCTTAGAACCGTTTTGCAAATCGAATTTTAAGCCTGAAGATGGTGCTCAAAGATAAAGATATTTGAAAAGTGGAATTCTATTAGGACATTCAAGGGGGCATATCTGTTACCAACTAAGAGAACCCAATAAGATTCCAATAAGGATATTTCAGCTTCTAGAAGAGCAGCTAGTCATAAGCAAAAGTCTTAGTGTTTCTAATCTAATCTAATTAGATGACTTTGAACTTCTGGACTGCAGCTTCTGCAGAAGATTAGAGGTTTGGGTTATAATCAGATTAAATATAAGAATGACGTAATTTTAATCAGAGCTGCACACCCAATAAATTTTTTCGGAAATCCGGGTAGCTGGTTCGAACCTATATTTACCCATGGTTGCAGCTCGGAGTTTTGAGGTTCAAGGTTACTTGAGAGTACCTAAGTTCGGCTCATGATTCAATTAAGTTCTGATCAGACAATATAAGTTTTATGGTGGATAAAGCCCGGTTAACTGAGACTTCAGTCGATGGCACTGTTAAGATTGAAAATGGTCACGACCCCGGCCATTTCTGATCCTCAATACTAATTAAGCCTGTATTACTTCGGTTAGTAACAGGTTCATATTCATCAATTTTCTCGCACTTTAAAATATCGGAATTCCAGGCTGAAACCGGCGCGGTTTCACTTCGTCGGTGACACTTATAAAAAAGCTGATCGCATTGTTGTTGTAGCTTTCTGATTTGCTCCGCGGGTCCCCAGTTGGGATCCCTCGCATCTAGTACTTATTCCTTAGTTGTTCGACAATAATCCCCCTCAATAATAGTTTATCTTTTGGGCTCCACTGAGGATCCCCAAAGAAGAATCTTTGGTCTCTACTACAGTTTCATAATTCTTTGGGTCACACAGAGGGACTCCTTCTGGACTCCAATAGAAATCCCTTAGCAAGTTCTCTGGTCCATGGGGTAGTTTGTTGTTCTCTGGTTTCCACCGAGGAGTCATAGACTAAATCTTTCAGTCTCTGGGGTTTTTCCAATTCTTCCCAGAAGTTCATCTTAATGTCCATTCGCATTCAGGGGTAATATTGAAACAGTTTGAAGCACCTTTTTGCCCACAAAGTCCCACTTACCATACAAATTTCTTGTAAGGACCCCTGGCAAGCCCTAAGTTATAGTCTTGGTGGGAAAATACTTTACTTTTATACACAGCCCAAAAGACCAAAGCCGAGCTCCTCTCAATCTGTTGACTTGGACCTACTGTTTAACGCTGAATCTGAACGGCAAAGTTTGGGAAGTTTTTTCATGGCTAGTTACTTCAAAGCTGTCGCCAACAGCTAGTAAAGGTGACCGGGTTTTTAAAAGATTTTTCAAAGAAGCTCGAACAATTCGCAAAATAAGCGAGTCTTAAAGCCACGAAAGTTCGAAAACAAGAGAGTAAGACATCTATAAATAGTTGTAAAAGCTACGCACGACTAACCCTCTTAAAAGGAGTTAAGGGAAACACAAAGGAAGAGAAACTTCAAAAGAAGTTATTAATCTTATCCATACACTTCGAGTTTCAATTAACATAATGAATATCAATAAAATCAATAAAATTCATTGAAAAGAATCAGAAATTCTTAAAATGAACTCCAAAACAATTAAAAGGTCTTTTGAATATCAGATTTTAACTCTGGAAAAAGGTTCTAGTTTTTGTTTCAATATGAGTAGAACGAGGATTCACTAGTTTTTCTGGCTTTTCCATTCACAATTGTGTCACTTTCAGCACTGCTTAACTTACCAGCTGAACACTTATCATTGCAGCCTTCATTTCCTCTAGCCGTATCCTGGCAAAAGTTTACAAAATCACCAAATTCTGCAATTAGAAATTGAAATCCATGCGACTGAGAATCCTTCCCGCCTTTTTGCTGTTGCTGTCGCTGCTATTGTCACGGAACTAATGTGCCGATCGCAGCTCAAGTTCTACCGCTTTTATACTTGGTTTGGCGCCAAATGCAATCAAATGAAAAATGGAAAGAAAAAAATAGAAGAAAAATGCTGCAATGAGCGCCGAGACGAGTGCTGAGATTTTGATACTTTATGGCATTTATTGCAATCGTGTGCAGCTGTGTGAGTGTGGTGGTGATGGTGGTAGTGGTTGTACCTCAGCTGGCAAAAACAATTGCATGCCAAAAGGGAGACGGACACGACAGCCGCTTCGACTATTGTCTCGGCATCTCGTTTACTCAATAAGCCATGTTAAACAGGCGGCAGCGCCGGCGCTCTCTCCCTAAGCTCGTAAATTGAACTGCAATCGAGCGCATCATCACGTTTTGGGAAACACTCACTGGGTGGCTAGAATTTAAAACGAAACCCAGGCGGATGTCCATAAATCTGACGACGACTAGAAAGGCACAACTTTTTCACACCGTGTGTCCAGTGTTTGACCTTTTTGGAAAACCTTAAACCGAAACGGTTAAAGTAACTGCTTAACGGTTACGGTTTCAATCTCTGACAAATATCACTAATATTCGCCTGGGGACAGCCTTAGCCAGTTGCTCCATTTGGTGGTGGAGCAGCAAAGGGCAGTTGCTTCTCTATGCGGGCCAAGTTTAGGCTAAAAACCAAGTATGTGCATCCCAAAACTGGAATGGAGAATGCATATTGACATTTGCTTTTGGAAAGGCAAGCGACAACACAACATTTTGTGGCATGCACAGCTTTGTCATTTTATGTTTCTTGTTGAGATGCGACGACGCCTGGCTTGGCCCAGCTGTGCACCAGAATGCCAGCCAAGTGGCAAAACAAAGATTGTTCGGACAGCACATGCTGCGTATACGTGCGCGACATTCATCATACGCCGCACTGGCCTTGCCAAAAAATTAACACACAAATGAAATGTGGCTGAGCAGAGTTTTTTGCTGTTGATGGAATCTAGGCAGGTGGGCGTCTCTCCAGATTGCATAAATAGATTCAATCAACGGGTTAATTAATGCTTGCGGACTTTAATTACGCGGCGATTGAGTCATTTCTCAGCCTCAGACTCAGACACCCTGGCAAAATGTTTGGCCCTTGGGTTTTCGATGCAACTGCAGCTGCTCATTTCCTGTTTATATTTATAGCTTAAATTATTATGGATAGTCAATAATAATATGAGTATAAAATAAGTATATGAGTGGGTGTGTTTATTTAAGCCTCAGTTTGGGAAAGACATAGTTGATTGATTTATTCGCCCGTCATCATCTCCATGAATTCTGTAAAGGAAATTCAGAAGAAAAAAAAAACAGCAATTAGTTATGACATAAAAAGAAACATAAGCAAAGGGGATTAAGTTAAACGAAGTACACTCTGATAAAAATTCCAGATTCTTAAACCTTAACATGGGATATGTAAATAGAAACGATTTCAAAAGCCATCTCAGTCTGGAATTGTAAAATCTGACAACAAAATTCTCTTAAACTTGACGTAAAAATTCCTAATGAGCGAAGCATATTTAAGGGGGTCTTCTCATTGAGCATCAAAAATATCCCCCAAAAGGATTTTCGAAAACTCGATTAGTTTAGGAGATATAGTCCTTTTAGTGACCCAATGTGACCTAAATTCCCAAGCAACTGCAAACTAAGCGCGTTTATCTCGAAACCACGTTTTCGAACTGGCGGCCATGATATCTCCAGTTCAACTGAACCGATTTTCATGAAACAAAGTGGAATCGACGCGATTGTCACCATTCTCGGGTGAACCTCGACCATAATTTTAAAAAATTTTTACTATTTTTTTTACACTAAACTACAAAAAAGCCCGAAATTGAAATTTTTTTTGAATGGCCGCCATTTTGTCAAAAAAAATCAAAATTAAGTTTGAGGTTCACCCGAGAATTACATCTATACTGATTATAACCCCGTTTTTTTCATTTCGGACGCTCCGAACACCTTTTTTTCACCACCAACTTTGAAGTCTCATTACTTTTTGAACAGCCCTCGTATCGAGGCAAAAAAAATTTTTATTTACTTTGAACCTTTTGTAATACAATAAATAAAAAAGTTTTCATTATTCTTTGCGTTTTCAAATAAGAATTTTTTTAAAAGGGTCAAAAAACGGGTTTTGAATGAGAAGACCCCTTAACTCATGAAAGTGCTACAAGTTGTGCCAAGTTGCAGTCAAAAATCACCTCTGTTGTTTCAAAAAGCGTTCATTAATGGAGTACGACAATACAATCGGTCATTCTGCGAAATTTACGATATCATATGATTGATCATCAATATAATTCAACTGAGTTTGGAAGATAATGCTTGTATAATGCTTAAGAAAAATATATAAAGAAATTGAAAAGAATCAAATCCTTGCTGTCTTGGATCAATGTAAGACTTTTCACATCATTAGCCTAGATACATGAACGAGCTTTGCAATTTTCCTATAATTACAGATTATTTGTTTGCCACAAGTCCTTGGAGAATTCAAGAAAGCCAACGTCTGAAAATCTGCTCTATTTAAACTGGATAATGCGGGCTTCGATAGAAGGCTGGAATACTCCTGCGGTTAGGGGGGCGTATGTAGTGAGGTAAAGCTGCTGATCGGTGAACCCAGGGCGACCCTGGCTTACTGCGTCTCACACTTCTTCGTTGGTAACCTATGGTATCAGAGCGATGCACCCTCAAAGTTGCTGGCTAACGTGAGCGACGAACCCTCACTAGAATTAATAGGGTTGGTGCGCCGGGCTTCGTATCCACAACCTTAAAAAATACTCCTGCAATGAAAACGGCGACACCAATGCCTCGGAAACATCCCCCCAAAAGCTAAAAAATGTTATATGGTCATTCCTACTTCTATGGAATATATAACGAGCTATAGAACTAAAAGCGACTTTCAATTTATGCATACTGGCTGCTTCACACTGCCCAAAGATCTCGACGCCATATAAAATAGTGTAGGAATCAGACACATTCTAGCTACTGTCATTCGAATTTGAATTGGTAGAAACTTTTGGGATAAAGACAGCTGCCTAAGTAATACATACAACCTTCCAGTTGCTCTATTGATGCGGTAGTTCCATGGTAATGTTATGTTAAAGTGTATATCCAAGTTGGAAGCTTCCTCAACATAACTTATTGGCAAACCATCAACACATAATTTAGGCAGCTGCAGCTCAACTAGAGTCTTTTTGTACAAAACTAAGCATTTGGACTTAAGCGGATTAAATCGCAAACATTTCTATTAGCCCAATCATTAACTTTTGAGAGATCTTCTTTACATATACAACAGTGTTCCCCAGCCATGCCGAATGCTTGCCGAGATAATGCATCAGTGAGAGACAGTGAGCTCTCTTCTTGGGGAACCCTGATATTCAAACACACTCATTCAACTGACTTCGTGGACGACTGACATACATCTTGTACATCATCAGCGAACATATGTATTTCACAGACTGACAGTACAGTGGGTAACAAACACAGAGGACAGTAAGGGCCCAAGAACAGATCCTTGGACACACCTCTCGTAATCGGAAAAAGGTCAGGCGTGCGCGAACCTGCAACTACAACCTGTTGTCTATGGCTTAGGTAGGATTCAATTAGCTTCGTTGCTGTGGCATTTTAAGCTTTGTGCATAGTAGTGGATATAGAAATGTTCCTTGACCATCATCCATACGGCTTCTTATATTTATCCTCCGATATTTTGACTGGCTATCATTTAGATTTGGAGCTTATTGTTAGATATTGCTGAATTTGATTTGCCATTGAGAGCTCGCAAACTTTCGATAAGTATGGTAAAATCAATATTGGCCTATATTCATTAGTTGATTTTGGGATAGGTAATATTTTTGCAAACTTTCACATATTTGGAATGGTGGACGTGGTGAAGGCAATTACAATAACATAAGTGATATGATCAAGTATAAGTGGAAGATATTATCAAGGCCCATTCGACTTAATTTTCCGGATACATTCAAGTTCATCACACGAACTAACACAAATCAGGTTGACAGTTCAAGCTTTAATTCAATTCTAGTTAGAGACTAGCACCTCGGCCTTATTCTCAAACTCGTGATTGAAAAAGGGGAAAAACAGGGTTTGTGATACTTTGAGTTAACTTTTCTCAAAATCGCGACGTGATGGCCACATTTGGAGGCCAAATTTGTGTTCAGCGATGAAAATACTATAAGAGAATCCTTGTATAATCTTTGAATCAGAAAAATGGTTAAGTTTTGTCGACTTGTGAAATCACAGCAACCGGACCTAAGACTTTTCAAGGGGTTCGCCACCGCCACGCCGAAACCTTAATTTAAATTAAGCCGTTGAGAATTTTTAAATCGGAAATCCGCAGAAATGCTGTCGGTAGCAAGCTAGCTTGCCCTTGAGTCACTATTAAGCATGATCTACTGAACCGAAGCTTAAAAAACAAGTAATGTAAAGAACCTTTGAATCTGGTGACCCCTCACCGCTGTTGTCTCTAGCTTTGTAGTAATTAGCCATGCAAAAGCTTTTCCAATAGCCGTTCGGATTCGGCTTTATTCCCTTTCTCTTGTGCGAAAATTAGAAGCGCTCAAGAGTTTGAGAGGAGTTTGAAAGGAGCTCGGCTTTGGCCCTTTGGGGCTGTGTTACAAAATCTGCTAAATATAAAAATACCTCTGCTAATCAGACTAGCTTCTTCTTAATGCATTTTTAAGTATCAAGCTGCTGATTGAGTCGTAAACTATTTGAAATTTTGCTTTAAACTCCTGAGTTAAAGCCCTTGACTCGGCCTACAAAACCTTCCATAATGTTAACCAAACCAATCACAACGTCATAAACCATTAACTCGTCTCGGTTTTGCACAAAAAAAAAGGGTCGGTACTGAGAGCGGAGAAGTTGCCACTGGCAACTGAGAAGGAATTTGCATATAAATACAAAGTACAGGCAAAGAGCTTTCAAAAGATTCGGTTTTCTTTGAACAAAAAGCTTAAAAGCTCAGACAAATGACAACTTGACTTTGCTAAAATACAAATACCACGTCTTTCCTCACATTGCCGACCCCTGCTCTAAACGTTCAGCTGCCAAGAAATCAGTTTTAGAAACCTAATTCTAAAAAAGAATTTACAGATTATCTGGAATCAGTAGAGCAGTTCTGCATTTCAATTCATTCAGTTCTGAAGCAAGTGATTCGCTTATTGATTGAAATTGTATTTTCACACAAAAAATCTGTAAGCCTGGTTCTACTACTCTTACAAGGTCCAAAAGGAACATTTCTAACCAAGAAGTCTAAAAAGATACAAAAAATCTACAAAAAAAAATTCATTCAGCGTAAGACTCTAAAAATAAAACTTTTAGCTCGAAATTGCTTTTGAAATTTTGCCCTATTAATATAAATCACCCATTTTGTGTCACCATTTTGGCTCTGTGCCAACTTCAACTTACCATCAAAGTCCACGGTTCCGGAGCTATCAGAATCAATTTCCTCAATCATAATGTCCAACTCCTCGTTGGTCAACTGATCGTCCAATTCACGCAGAATCTCACGCAGGCAAGAGGTGGGAATGTAGCCATTACCCTGCTTATCATACAAACGGAAAGCCTCACGCAGCTCCTTTTGCATGGCTTCATCATCCTCCTCAACAATGAATTTGGCAGCCAATTGCACAAATTCCTCAAATTCCAGGCGGCCCGATTCTGTTAAAGTGAAAGTTGTAGTTGGTGAAGGTTGCCAGTGAATGGTATCTACTTACTATCCTCATCCACCTCATCGATCAGTTCCTCCAGAATCTTTTTGTCAAAGGGCTGACCCATCAGACGCAGAATATCGGCCACCATGTCGGTGGGAATGCTGCCAGTTTTTTGATGATCAAAACTGTTGAAGGCCTTCTGGAGCACAGCAATCTGCTCAGGGGTCAGATCCTCATCCTGAAAGTGAAAGTGATAGTGATGTTAGTATATGGAGAGAAGGCTGGGCCATTTAGCAACTCACAATGTTTTCCATTATTGAGTTTTTTTTTGTTCAAGCTGCTGCTCTACACTTGTTGTTCACCCGCAAGATTACCGCCAACGACTAAATTAGTTCCTGATTTTCTACAAATTCTTCCACGCCAAATGGTCCAAGGCGTTGGCATCGGAGGCGGCGCTAAATTCCAAAAGTAACAAGTTAATTTATGGTTTTCAGCACAGCATTTCGAAAATACAAACAAAAGAAAACAGAAAAGAAAAACGCAAAATACTGTAAAACCATGGGGGCACCCACTGAGCACTGAGCATCCATCCCCTCCATCTCCATCCAGGCGTCTGTTGGCCAAACAACAGCGAGCGATAAAATTTTTCTAGTGGTTTGCTAAGCTTTATGTGGAGAAATAAAGATTATTTTTATACCACACTATGAGGAAAATTCAAGGCATAAAAAAATTAGTCAAGGATTTGAGTTTGGGAGATCTTAAATTGACTTTTATTCGTATCAAAAAGACTTGAGCTAAGAAATGAAAGTTTATTTTGATACTTAAGTACTCAGAGTACAAAAAGGGTACTTTTTCTTTTAAGTTCTCAGATTTATTAATCAGAGAAACAGCCAGTAAAAAGCATTTCCAATCTGTAGTAATTTATACTTAATTCTTTACAAATCTTTCGCTCAGTGCACTCTTAAGTGGCACGCTTTAATAGCTATATCTAATAGGTATGTATATAAAATCGTATATATCTAACGATTTCCCACAGATGTCTACATCTATACAAATCAATTTCAAGAACAAATTACAATTTGAATCAAATGAACAAACCATTCATAAACACCATTAATTAATTGGTTCAACAAATGTGCGGCCACCCACCCACCCACAATTTAAAATAAATATACAAAAAATTCCCATAAACATTTTCCCACACACAATTTTATAAACGATTCGAAAATTATTGTCGTTTGGCTATTTAAATTTTAATCAGCAGTATAATTAATGCTCGACTTGCCTAATTGATTAATAAGTTGTCATAAAAAAGAATCACTTTGGTTTATGAATTATGATGGAAAATTGTTGACGTCACTTTGACTTATTGACCATTTGTTTATCTCTGCTATTAAGTTATGGCACCCAATCATTTAGTTTTGCTGCTCTTGATGGACAGCCGCGTCCACCAGCTGACGTCTCGGCTATGTGGAAAATTCGTATGCCGTTCCGATTAGCTGCTACATGTTTCAGAAAGTCAAAGTTTCCAATTTCAATGTTTTATTTTGACATTTCTGAGACGACGACGACGACGACGACGGTACGTTGCCTTGATCGTTGCCAAGACCAGACCACTTCTGGGCTCCGGCAATTTGCTATTTGTTGGTACCGATGATGGCATTCACTTTGCCAGTTGTTATAATTGCAGTGGCATATGGCTAAATGGGATCTGCTCATCTTTCGAGCAAGGCGCTGTCAAATTTGTAACATTTGCATTTGCCTGCGAATAATGATGACAGTCAACTGGAGATCACATGAATTGATATACAATATAACCCTTGGTAAATGAATCGCAAATCTGCACACGTACACACACACACAGAGAGAATTACCTACAACAGTTCTAATTGTTAACTGCATTTATTTCATATGGGAAATAAACCTCGAACTCTGTTGATGTCTAAGTTTTGTGGGTGGGAAATAAGAAATAATAATGTTGACTATTCATTAGAAAATCAGAAGTGAAGGTGGGCGGTTTGATTTGTTTTGGGAAAATAAACATTAAGTCAATAGAGCAATCTATTAACTAAGCTTATGAAGTGAGAGCGCAATAGAAAGAAATATCTATTTCTTATGTAACTGTTTAAGACGTGACTTATTAACCAGATCCTTTACTAGTGAAAAATAAAAAAAAAGTGAAAAACTTTGTACTTGAATTAATCACAAACGGTTTTAATAGTAAGGTAAGTACGAAAATAACTGATTAAAGTACTAAAACTTATATCAAGTACGATTTTTTTACTCTGTACCAGAGGTACACAGAGTATATTAAGTTTGTGCAAAAGTATGTAACAGCCAGAAGGAAGCATTTCCGACCCTATAAGGTATATATATTCTTGTTCAGCAACAACAGGCGCGTCGATCTAGTTATGTCCGTCTTTCTGTCTGTCTGTCTGTCCGTATGAACAAACAGATCTCGGATATGGTAAGAGATATAGGTTTGACATGTATGGGACATATGCGTCTTATACTTGCAGGCAGATCAAGTTTATTTTCAATTTTTGCCACGCCCCCTCCCGCCCCCGCAAATTGGAAAAAAACGACATATCTCCCACAGTTTTATAGATAGAAGGTTTGTTCCTTCTGGACATATTTAGTTATCAGGATTATTTATCGATCCGCCAAAGGAATGGTAAAGATCGGTTGAATGATAGTCGAGTTATAAGGAAAACAAACATGTTGAAATAAATTCGCCTTTGCATTGCTCCTGGCTTGATATTCTACCTATTTGGGAGTAAAGTTTGTCTTGCACTATTACTATTTTGTATCCTCTTTGGTATCTTTCCGCGATCTTATAATTTGCCAGTCTCAGTAAAATGGCTTGACACATACCGCCAAAGCAGATACAACACCCGATCACACAATAACAGAAATTCTAATACGAAAATGAGTGTGTATTTGATTTGACTGCATTGTTATGTTGCATAAGCCCGAAAAGCCCCCAAACGAGCTGGACTCCTACAGACCTATAAGCCTCCTCCCAGCATTTGGCAAGCTGCTGGAGAGATGCCTGTTAAGGAGAATCTTGGAAACCCCAGCAGTGAAAAGGAGCATACCCAAGTTCCAGTTCGGCTTCGCTTAGGCCACGGAACACCAGAACAGCTGCAGAGTGGTCAATTTCGTCCTTGGGATTTCACGCCAAGGGTACGTTGTGGCAGCGTACTTGGATATACAACAGGCTTTGACCGCGTGCTGAGGGAACGCTCAACCTCAACTTCTTGATGGTCAGATCGTTCTTATGACAGGACATTTAAAGTTGTCCAGGATGGCCTGCATCCCAGAAGAAGAGGATTCGAGCAGGGTACCTCAAGGCAGCGTTCTGGGGCCAACCTATAGTGTTACCAGACGCCACCGCTGCGGATCCCGATTGGGAGACACAGGACCTCTAATTACTTTTGCTGACGCACGGCCATTTTGGCTCGTGACAGCTGTGTCTACTCGGCAACGCCGCTTCAGGAGTACCTGAAAAGGTTGAAAACTGGGCCTGTCGATGGAACATCTCCATTAACCCAGAAAAATGTGTCTCTGTCACCCACACCCTAAGGAAGGACAGTAGAGGTGTTCTTCACGGAGAACTCCTCCCAGCAAATCGGCCCATAGATATCTGGGGTGACGCTAGACAAGAGGCTCACATTTAAGCAGCATGCCGCCGAAGTTTCTGGTAAGCTTTACAGCAAGGCGAAGAGGATGAGTTGGTTGCTACACCACAACAACAAACTCTCCCTGGAAACAAAGTCCTCATTATAAGGTGATTGGCACCCATATGGAGGTACGGGGTCCAGGTTTATGGCATCGGAAATACCCACTAAACAGAATTAGGGTCTTCCAGGCCAAAATCCTGCGTAGGATCACTGGAGCCGAGTGGTACATCAGAACCCGAGACATTGACGGGAATATGGCGTCCGATGGTAGGAGATACCATCAATGTCCAGGCAGCGAGGTACCTGACAAGGTAGCTTACGCTTGCAGATCTCTGATCCAAAGCATAATAGTTCGAAAAAAACTTCCCTTTTGGTACAAAAGATACAGAAAAAAGGAGTTTACAATAAACGACATTTTAGAAAGTTTTATAAAGAATTTCTTCTAGCGCTATCCAACTGAAAACATACTTTGTGTCTAGCAGAGGTGTAGCCAGGAGGGGGTTCGTGTTTAACCCACCCCCCTGAATATATATTTTCAAGCAAAATACTAAGGCCCAGACGGACTCACGACGTAACAAGAAGTTTCATACAAGGCGTAACGATTTCCTTGCACTTTACATTTTCCCCGCTGGAGTGAAAAGTATGTTTGCGCTTAACAGCGCTTAACAACACAAACGTGGACTCTACGTTAAAAAGCAGTGGGCCTTATTTTGCGTTGATCAGCTGGTGCACTATTGTTGCCTCCAGACATTTTGTTAACAAGGCTTGGATTGAGTTTCCCGAGCTTGTTCAAAAAGAAGGTTTGGAACATATGTGAAAGACTAACACTTTAGATAAATTGATTAAAATTTCTACCAATATGTGACAGTTGCTGATTGCCGAACTGCTATCAAGGCAGAAGCACAAGCGTAAATCACTTGCTATCAAAACAAACCACAGAGTATTGAGTGGTGTGACCCACCACCAGCTAATTTGAAAATGCCATGAACCTGAAACATCGCGATGCATCGGTGTAATTTTTTAGTAAATTTCGGCCACACTAGGCATACGATCCACATTGACGCAATTTGTGTGGGCTTGAGCTAAATTACTTACGTCATGACTCCGTCTTGGCCTCAAGGAAGAAGCGACTAAAGGAAAATTTTCTAAAGATCCTTAATAGAATGTCAAAAATTTATAAAGTCGGATTTTGTAGGATTCGGCTATCAGTTCTAGGAATGTGATTTGAAAACGGAGTGTCGGCTAGAGAAGAATACGTATTAGTCATTTTACACAACCCATTAATCGAATAAGAAAAAACTCTCCTGGCTAAGATTAAATTAAGTTGAAGAAGTACCATAAAGAATTGAGAATAATGTCTAGTAGAGGATGACATATTAATTATGAGCTTTTAAGAAAATAATGCAGACTAATGACAGGTATATTAAGAGATCGGCGGGCAAGTGCGGTAGACTTACAGGATTACATGTTGTAAAATTTGTATCAAGTCATTCTTAAAGGCTACATCTCTCCAAAGGATTTTTCAGCATTTCTGAAATGAAGCCAATTCCGTTTGGCAGAACTGGTTTGACGGTTTTTATTTTTGGATTAAGCCAAATTTTTAAAGTCCTTCCAAACTTTTGACGGTTTCATTTTATTTTATTTTGGTCAATTTGCTTCCGGAGTCTCGAAACAGTACCTTAGGATGATCACTGACTTCCATAAATTCTCGGAACACAAGCAGAGGGTAAAGCTATTTGAATAGTCTAGACGAAGGTTTGTCAAGAAGAGCGAGGCCGAAAAGTGGCAGTGTACTAGTGTGCGAATGTAAAAGTGACGCAAACTAGCTCAAACCTGTCCTTATCGACCGCTGGCTTGCCACTGAAAGCAAACATCGCGCTAATTGCTATCTTGTGAACACCGAAAAGTGCTCTGCGAAACAATCGCTGGTCTAGACTCTATATTTATCAATAACCAACCAACTAAAACAAGTTACAAAGTTTTAGTGAAACAGATCAAGCTGTCTGTAAAGACCACAAACAAAAAACAGGTTATCTGTATAGCTATTTGAAGGGTCTAGCATCTTAACATCTGACTTAGCTTTGCAATCTTCAGCAAATGCATAATAAGAATCTGATAAGCCCCCCTATGAGAGGTATTTTAAATAGCTCCACAGTTCTGCAACATTTGGGTCTGTTCTAAAGTCTTCTAAAAAATTTTGTAGACTTAATATCATCTTTAATCTTTTCTAAGGCACTTATTTCAGAGACTTGCTGATGATTTTGCCATTATTAAATCTAAATTCTGAAGGTTTCTGAAGTAAGCGTTTCTATCAACTGTTTAAGGCCAATCGTCACACGCTTTATTTGGAATAACTTCTTAAGGGCTTCCCTATCCAGCAGACCTTAAACCTTGACTAGACCTCTTTTATTTACTCATTCAATGAAACTCATGCAAATGTATTCTAATGAAATCAAAAGTGTGATTTCGCTTTCTTTTGTGCTCGTTTCAAGTTCATGGTTGGAAAGCCAAGCGGGTCAGCGTGATGACAAAAGAGTATAGACATGGGGAATAGATGAATTATTTCAACTGACAGATTAATAGATTTGGGTTTGACCTACGCTTTGTTTGGCAGCACATAAATCTTGCTTTGGAAACTTGTTTGCTATTTAAATATGGAGGTAATTGAATATTCAAGCGACCTGCTGCGTGTTTCAAACCAGCTCTTGACCTGATCCTGTGTGGAGGCTTAATAAAAAAAAAACAAAAATATGTAGTTTTTTATGCGTTTAATATTTGGTAGATTTGACTTAGTGCTCTGCTGGTTGGGGATGAGCCGCGATCCAGTCCAATGAACGCTGGATGGCCTCTGGGATTGGGTGTGGGGTGGGCAGAGGTGGGTTGGCAGACAGCACCTGGTAACCGTTGGCATCGGCAACATACTGAACAGACACGACCTCGCCTTCGGGAGATTTCCACTCATGGTCACCCTTGACTACCCATTCTTCGCCATTCAAGTGTCCCTCCTGGTGAATGCTCACGGAGTTGTCTAATTCCAGGGCAGTTTTGAAGTTATCAACATTGACTTCAGCATCGTTGCGAAGTACACCAGCATCCTCGTTGGCATAAGCCAGAGCCAGCAGGCAAGCGAAAGCAATCTATAAATGTGAACATATTATTGGTTACTTGGTAGGGGCTGTAGGATGCTTGATTAACTCACAATGAACTTCATGGTGTTTGCTAGTAGACTTGGATAGACTTACTGATAGTTGAAGTGCAGATCGCGACTCTTTTTATATGATGCTCCATGATGACGTAGGTGATTTTGGAGTTCATTAATTATGCATGTGATAATTCGATATCTACACACAAATCTCAACGCGCGCGCTCAAATTTGAAAACAAAAAAAAGAAACAAGCGGAAGCCATCCATGTCTGAGACGGAGATGGAGACCAAGACGCAGACATCTTCTAACCTGTCTAGTTTAGGCTAGTGGGAACATCGTAATTAATTGTCATTATTATATTTATCAAAAATATGTAGAGACACATTAGCATAACATTTTCATTTGGTCTTCAAAAAACCAGAACCGGTTATCATACTTAAAAGATGGAATAGCGCCACCTTGACATTACAATGGAGTAACTATTAAAAGATAAGATTAATTCCAAGTAATTCGACAATTAAAGCTAAGCATTGCCATTCATGAGTTTTTGCACGGATCGATCAAATTTTCTGGAATATTTAAAGATAAGAGAATTAACTGAAAGTGAAGATTAAGTGTAAGGGCTCTCACTTGGAAGTTAGCGATTCACCGGGAATGTAGAAGGGATTGCACACCGCATCGGTATAAAGCATGTGAAGATTGCGGAAGATCTGCAAAAGAAATTGGAATGAGTTTCAGTATTTTCTTAATTTATTAAAACAGCAAAATCAATTTTTGACAATGGAAACTGATAGCCAAGTCCTTAGATCAGCTATGCCCAGCCTTATGATCTTAGGCTAAGTTTTGTTTTTGTAATTGCACCGTAGATAGGAAGTCAATGATCGTATACATGCAGGGCGCGAAGTATAGAAAACGACACACATGCAAACGATTTCGTTTGTGTGCGTCGCATAGAACAAAAACCGGGTTTGTTTTTTTCTTTGCGTGGCGACTTCCTACGGGCTCACAAACATCATTTTTTTTTTTAATTTTAAATCAAAAACGTATCACAGCAAATATTTTAAATGACTCGCAAGTAATATCAAAAAGGGTCTCGGAAAAGATACCGCTAAACGCTCGCTAACCGTATTGCTTGCGACTATCGTAAATGATACTTTCACTGCCACAAACTGAACGACACATGAATCATTTTACTATCATTTCCCGACCCGTATGCGAGAGTTTTGCCAATTCTCGCGATATCGTTTGCGAGCGTTTGGTTTGCTGGGTTTACTCTCGGCAAAAGTGTCAGTGAAAGACAGGAAAAAAACAGGAACGAAAAAAAAGGTCTTTGCTCTGAGAGCAACAGAATTGAGCAAAAACAGAACTGAAACTGTCTTTCGCTCCCTGTATTCGTTGTGTCGGTAACCAAACTGATGTGTTGAGAGTTTTTTGCGTCTTCTGGCATTTACCTAAAAAAAATTCTGGTACTACGATTGCTTAATATGTTAGACACTAGAATTAAAACTATCAGGTCTGCTTTCGTTTTCGAATTCGATTGATCCGACTTGCTAAGAGTTGTAATTTCCAAGAAACCATTAAAGAATTCCAAGTCCTTAGAGTATTAAATGAAAATAAATGCAAATTTTCTTGGTTTCTGAAAGCGGGAAAATTTAACAATTCCGATATCGCATAATTTGATCAAAATCGAAAACAGGCCAGTATTATTTACCAATCCCTTTAAAGACCCATTCTAACGATATTATACATTTCCCCGTTCTACATGGAAAGGCTTAGAACATTTGAAATAAAAGTTTTAAGAGCTTATACATCATTGTATAGACAAACCAGATCCGATTTCCTAATATATTATTCCAACATAAAGCTATAAATGCTGCAGAAACAGGCAGAATTGATATCTACATCACAATTAGAAGTATTATTATGAGAGCGATGAGAATCAATAATCAACCACGAACTCACCGAAACGAATAAAAGATTTGACATAAAGCTTACTTACTTCAACAATGTCATAATTCAAAATAATCCATTTTGAGAAAATCACGTTAATAGCTCTCAATGGATTTTACCTAGCGAAATTTTTAAATGTTTTGAGTCTTAGACAGACGGTTTCGATGGCCTCCGGGCAATATCTCATAAGAGAGCTTGAACAGCTGACACGCTGTTAGGCTAAGCGGATAAATAAAACTTGAGAACTGTAAGAATGCGAAATTTATTTGATCTCTTTTTAGCTCTGCTTTTGAGCCCAGCCGAATGGTATGCAATTGTGCTTGAAGGTTTTGCCATATAAACTCTTTATTGTTTTCTGAACGTCGTACAAAACTAATGCTCATTAAAGGAATTCGAAAATATAATGCTTTAACAAAAAATCGAAGGATCTTTGCATAATATCGTCAGTAACTGGAGCATAATAATGAACCTGTAAAATTATATATTCGGACCTGATCCGAAAACTAATCGAGTTCATTGCTATTTCTGCAAATCGTCAAGAATTGTCTTTTCAAAAGTTGCTCTGTAGAGCCAGCGGATTTAAGGCATTAAAATAAATCCCCAAAATTATAAACTAAAAATTTGAATAATTTTGAACATTTTTATAATCGTTTCACAACATTTAGGGTATTCACGACCCCCAGTTGAGCTGTAGAGTTTTTGAATTGAGGAAATTTTTAATTTTTTACAAGTCAAAAACAAGAAGAATAAAACAAAACAATCCTACTGGCATGTTTACAAAAAATGTAAATTTCCTCAATTCAACAGCTCCACTGGGGGTCGTGAATATCCTAATTGCTTCAGTTTAAAGTTTAAGTATATTTTAAGACAATTATACCCTTGCAGAGGGTATTATAAAATTGTACGGATGTTTGTAACGCATTGAAGGAAGCATCTCCGACCACGTAAAGTATATATATTCTTGATCAGCACGACGAGCTGAGTTGATTTAGCTCTGTACGTCTGTCCGTCTGTCTGTTTCTATGATATCTCCTCCGTCAGTTTTACAGCTATCCACACCAATCTTTGCACGAAGTCTTTTGGTACAAATACGCTGCACATTTGTCGGAACAGGCCGGATCGGATGACTATAGCATATAGCTGTCAAAGGAACAATCGTTCGAAAAACTAATTTTGGTGAGAAAAACTTTTTTGTTTTCAATTGAAACGCCTCTAAGCTTCGAATTTCTTAGTTTGCTATGCTTTTACATGATACCACCAAATTTGGTCGAAATCGGACATCTGTATAGTATAGCTGTCATAGAAAAGTAGAGTCTGAAAAGTTGTCTTAGTTAGAAAAACTTTTTTGTTTTCAATGGAAATGTCTTCTAAATTGGCATGTGCTTGTTTTATATTCTCCCACACGATTCTACAAAGTTTGGTAAACATCAGATGACTATAGCATATAGCTGCCATAGGAACGATCGGTCTCAAAACTAGTTCTAGTAAGAAAAACTTTTTTGTTTTTAATGGAGAAGTCCCTTACGTTGGAATATATTTATTTTATATACTTTTACACGATTCTACAAAGTTTTGTCAAAATTGGATGACTATATCATATAGCTGCAGTATGAATGATCGGTCGAAAAAGAAGTTCTAGTGAGAAAATTGTTTGTTTTAATTGGGTTTGGATTGGCCCACGATCAGGAGACAAAATAAGGTGGAAACCTTTTATTCTTTGAGCAGAGTTATCAAAGAATTTCACCATACTCTTAGCTATATATATTTTTGACTACTTATAGTTGTATAACTAAAGGGAACTTTGGTGACAAGACAAAAAATCTGCAGCAGCATCTCAACAGAAGTCAAATCTGCAGTAGCAGTAGCTTTCATAGCTGTTTCTTGACGACTTTCAGTTTCTGTTTTACTATGTCATATACGAGCATCCCTAGATGCAAGCTCACTCATATCTGCTCATTTTAAACTATTAAGACAAGAAAGAATTTGAGATTTGTGCAACGGACTGACAGACAGAGAGACGGACATGGCTGAATCGACTCGGCTATTGATGCTGATCAAGAATATATATACTTTAGGGGGTCGGAGATGCTTCCTTCTAGCTGTTACATACCTTCGGTACAGAGTATAAAAAGTGCAATCACTGTTTGTGGCTTTGGGTCCAAGAAAACCTCTGACACAAAGTTAAGTAGTGTAATCCCTACTAGAGTAAATACCAACCGCTCGCACTTCGTTCTCCCGCAATGCCACATTACTGGAATCGATGACCACTATAAATTTCACTCGGGAGTTGGTCACAAAGCCGTAGCTGCAAATGCCAAGAAAGAAACTTTAGAGTAGGAACTCGACTACACCAAAGACACACTTACATTTTGTGATTCTCCGTGGAGTATAGCAATCCCAGATAGAGTTCCTTCGACTCGGGTGCTCCTTTCCCAATTAAACATTTCTCTTCGACAACATCCAAGGCGGCGTGTACGTGATACTGCAAACCCAGTTCCTGTTCCATATCAGAGGTGGCCAGGTAGAGGGGAGCATTCTGCCGGATCACCAGGAGTAAGAATGGTGTCAGCAAGAGGTAGCAAGGAAAAGGAATTACTTACATCTTTTCCAATTACAGCAATGCAAAATGCCATTTCGATGACGATGACATATATAAATACTTCAAGCACGATAACATTAATTTACACTGGTCACATTACTGCCGTCCGATAGGTCGCGAACCACACGACTCGACCCACTCACGCGTCCCACCACTCCCATCGTTTTCGAAACCGATAGCTTGCTATGGCTGGTTTCTACATGTTAACTACATGATATTTGACATGTAATCAAGTTAGCGTCGAAATTGACATAAATAACGAAATATTTTTAAATTTTGATTTTAGTTAGTTAATTGGATTTATTTGCAAAAACAAACAGAATTCGAAAAGCATATGTGATTGAGCATGAATTTGTATGGACAAAGTTTACAACTTTGAAAGTTCAATTAAAAAAGAACCATGGTCGAACGCCAATTAATTTCTGCACTAAAATTCTTCATAATTTTTTGACAGTTTTCTCGCGATTTTTCTCTTTTAAATTGGATGTACGACACCCTTTAAACCAGGAGTGCTCACAGCCTATGCGCACGGCCTACATTCGTTGATGTCTTAAGCATAGACATTGCGGCGCGCTTAGAGACTCACGCATGGGACAATTGCAACAACTACTTCGAATGTGTTATCTTCTCTCTTTCTTTTCTATGCAATAGCAAGTACGTGAGGGTTCCTTTAGGTAGATTTTGTTGTTGGCGACGAATGATTTCGTATGAATCAGACAGCCACGAGCACACACACACAGCACCAAACAATAAACGGTATTTTCATTCCTATTTCTTTTGGTTGTTGTTGCTTTATAAAAATTTTCTTCATTTGTATTGGTGTCTGGGCACCTCCGCTTTAAAACAAAATCTAAGGTTTATCATGGAAGAATATATTACAATTATCGATCGATTTAAGTGTGATCCCAATTTTCGAAAAGTTTGTAGTTTTCGGTTAAAAGCATTTACAATTTGTGGTTTTTTATTAAATAGCAAACTAAATAACAATAATTATAATATAACGAAGTATCCAAAAGCTTTACATCTCATCCACCGATATGCTGCGATATTATAAAAGTACAAAACGATTGGCTTTTATTCAGTTGAGTTTTGCTGAAAATATAAATTGTAGAAATACTTCAATGATGCGGGGAACTCGGAGGAATGCCATTGGAGTGTTTGAGTGTGTGTGTGTGGATGCAATTGTGTAAGTGTTCCAAATTCCCATGCATACAATAAATTTTAGATTAATGTAGGTGGTTTTTTTGTTGCTCCATTAAACCAAAACTAATACTAAGCTTGTACATTTAATATAATTGCAAATTCCAAATGTTTATGCGATAAAAGTCCTTGGGCTCACGTTGTAACATCAGCTGCGCGCCATCGTTGCAAAATGCTGACTCTAACGGGACAACAGTTTACCCTAGAATGGTTGGTGTGTATGTGGATTAGGCCCAGTGAGGTTGTTGTGTGCGTGGAATGATTGGCATAAATAAAAATCATACAATTTAATAGTAGACAACACAAACCGCCTGGCTCTAGGGGATGAGTTTATGTACCTTTCTTACCTGTAGGTAATAGTTGACCAGCACTGTCAGACCCACTCCCAAACCCACGGCCAGTACATGTGACAAATGCAAATTGGGCAGTGGACGACGTTTGCGCAACAGGAATGATAGCAGCGAGCTCTTGCGATCCGAGTAGGGAGGATAGCGGGCACTAAAACGGAAATTTGTTTAAATATTTAACTAATTCAATCAAAGTTCAACACTTACGAGGCCAGCTTTTCGCCCACCAAAGCCAGATCCTTGCCCAGGCAAGATTTCTTGTGTGTAAACGTATCAAAGCCATATTTGCCATGATAGGAGCCCATGCCGCTCATGCCCACACCTCCGAAGGGAAGTACATCAACTGTGGATAGAAATTCCAAGTTAGTTCAAGGCCAGCAAAATGGTTTTTTTATGTTAGTTAAATTATTAAGCATTATCTACAAAGTTAAACCGAAACCTTCAGATTAAATTTAAAGTGATTTTTGAATATAAATACGTGGGCGTGTTTAACTGGAGTTGCGTTGGTGTCTCGGTGTGTGTTTTTCTAGGTGTAAACTACTTATCAATTAATCAGAGCTTAGCATATCAAATACCTCCACAATGCATAATGGTTTCGTTGCTGCAGAATCCGCCACTTGTGGTGTTGTTCTTGAACTCTTTAATTAGCTTGTTTGAGTTTGAGAATACGTAAATCACAAGTGGTTTCTCTCTATTTGAGGAAGGAAGGAATTAGAGGTAAAAAGATTACTATATACAGACATACGACTGGGGCTATAAATCGGGACAGAAACTAGAACAATAAAATGATAATCAAAAAGATGAAACAATTTTACGAGGATCCTCAAACATTTATTCAAAATGCAGACAAGTACTTGGCCATGAAGTGAAACTACAATACATTTTCAGTAACTAAGGTGGTCACAAAATTTGAGTTCGGGAACAGTCCTACAAACCTTTCCAGCTAGGATCCACACACTGCGTATATTTTGGGGGTTTGTTTCACTCCGAATTGAAGCATTTGCTTGTACCTAAAAATAACACTCAAAGCAATGGGAGCAAAGGCTTGGAACATTTTTGAATAATTAAGCCGGTTCAAAGATTACTTTCAAAAGCTTATGGTAAGCTTTTGTTTAAGTATTTTGTTAATTCTTATGAGTATCTATACATTTACATGAATCGAAAGTGTCTAAGGTTCAATAAAGCTAATTATAATGGTCCGATTTCGACTCTCTTTTATTCCAAAGCTATGCGAGCAGACTCGAGCAACTTTTGTAATGACCCGTGTATTATAATTTTGCCCCTGAAGTTTGTATCGCATAGAAAGGGTCATCTTCGATCACATAAAGTATGTATATTCTTGATCAGCATGACGAACTGAGGTTCGATTGGGCTTTGTCCGTCCGTCTGTCTTCAGTTTTGAAGCTATCGAGCTGATATTTTGCACAGAGACTTTTTTTGACTTTGAACCGCGCGAATCGGATGACTTGTAGCTGCCATAGAAATGATCTGTTTCAAGTGTATTAAAACTGCGGTAAAGAGGAAGTTAAGCTCGACCTGATCACTCAGCTGAGTTTTCCAGACCTGAGTGTCAAAAAACTCAGCTGAGCAACTCAGTTAAGCATTTACACATGTCTGAGCAGCTTAGTTGAGTCAGTTACAAAACCAAGGGTTCGTTGAGCGCTCTGCTGTGCGGTCAGTTCAATTTGAGCGGGTTCCATTACAATCAGCTGAGCTGAGTAGGCTCAGACGCCTGTTTACACGGGCTGACAGATACTTAGATACCGCAATCTACCTCAATCTCTGGCCAAGTACTTGTACCTATTAACCAAAACAACAAAAATTTTCCATTTGTTTTACAGATTTGCGGAAATTGATGAGTATTTGATGTAAACAAAACTGAAATGACAAGTGTACAACAAAGGGCAATCGCTTGACCTGGAAGCTCTACTCACATCAGTTACACTGCCGGCGAGCACACAACTCTAAAAATTAAACGGAACGCTGAAAAACCATCACCAAATTCATATAAATATTTACAAAAGAGCAGGGAGCGAGAGCGAAAGGGGTCAGCAGGCAGTTTCGAAAGGTAAGTAGACCACAACCTTAGAGTTTACCAAATACAAAAGGGAATTGTAGCAGAAGTAGTTTTTTTTTTTTTTTTGGGTTTTCTGGTTTTCTGGCTTACCAGAGAAATGCATTATCGTGTCATTTATGCACATGCCGCCCGATTGTGTGCCATTGACGAACAGATTCTGAACTTCTGTTTCCGATGTGAAAATATACAGGACAAGCGGATTTTCTCTGTACGATTTGACGGACAAAACATAAAGATTGGTGTGTTGGTGTGATGAAGTGGACAAATGAAGTGAACAATTGATAACTGAACCAACGACTGACATACCTGGCATTGATGAACTTCATGGCATCAAAGGCATTCTCCACTGTGTAAATGGGCAAGATGGGACCAAAGATTTCTTCCTCCATAATGGGATCATTGGGTTTGACATCAACCAAAATGGTGGGCTCAATAAAACGTTCGCTAACATCGTATTTACCGCCCAGGGCAACGCGTCCAGATTTCATTAGACCCAGCAAACGTCTGCAAAATGTTAAGATTAGACTTTGGAAACAGTTTGAGGATTTAATTAAGTTACTGGAAATTGTTTTGGTTGATAATGCGACTTAGATCGGGACTGCTTTGTATGTTTTCGCCATACCACTCCCGCAGTACATCCTTGGCCTCTGTAATGAACTTATCTTGCACCTCCTTGGAGCAGAGTATATAGTCGGGTGCAATGCAGGTCTGTCCGCAATTGATTAACTTGCCCCAAAGAATGCGTTTGACGGCTGTTCGTAGTTCCACAGATTTGTCAATGTAACAGGGACTGGAAAAGAAAAAGAAGGCAGGGAAAGAAAAGTTAGAAAATCATTAACCGAACCGAAACATTTTCGTTTATTGAAATTTTGTGGGTCCTTCAAGCCGGATTATTTATTAAACCTTTTATAAAACCGGAGCTCGAACTAAACCCTTATTTAGTTATTCTGTTGGTCCGGATTATTAATCACACTGAATCCGAACCTCGCTTTATTCAAATTTGGTTGGTCCTTCAAGCCGGATCATTCATTAATCCTTTTAAATAACCGGAATTCAAACCGAACCCCCAATTTTGTTGGTCCTTCAAGTCAGATTATTAATTAAACTGAATCAAAATCTCTCTTTTTATTCAAATCTGGTTGGTCCTTCGAGCCGGATCATTAATTAATCCATTTAATAACCGGAAGACGAACCGAACCCCTTTTTATTGATATTTTGTTGGTTCTTCGTGCCGGATTATTAATTAAAATGAATCCGAACCTCACCTTATTTATTCGAATCTTGTTGGTCCTTCGAGCCGGATCGTTAGTTAATCCTTTTAAACAACCGGATTACGAACCGAACCCCTTTATTTTGTTAGTTGGTTGGTTTTCGTACCGGGTTATTAATTAAAATCAATCGAACCTCTTTTTATTCGAATCTGTTGGTCTAATACCGGAATACGACGACTTATTTTTTTTTGTTTTTTTCGTGTCGGATTATTAATCAAAATGACGAACTTCTTATCGTCTGTTGGTCCTCGCCGGATCGTTAGTTAATCTTTTAAACAAACGAATTACGCCGAACCCCTTATTTTGTTAGTTGGTTGGTTCTTTGTGCCGGGTTATTAACTAAAATCAATCCGAGCCTCTCTTTTTATACGAATCTTGTTGGTACTTCAAGCCGGATCGTTAGTTAATCCTTCTAAATAGCCGGAATACGAACCGAACTTACTGTTTTGTTAGTTTGTTGGTTCTTCGTGTCGGATTATTAATCAAAATGAATCCGAACCTCTTTTTTTACTTGAATCTTATTTGTCATTCGAGCCGGATCGTTAATTAAACCTTCTAAAAACAGGAATAGGAAAGAAAGCTTCTAAAATTTCTTCAAATCTGACATTAATAAGAAAACAGAAGGAAGTTGGCTTTATTTGAGTGCGCAAAGCTGTTATATTTCCTCTAGGGCTACTGTTTTAGTCCTTTAGAACATTTTTAAACTGTTCTAAAGGACTAAAACAATAGCCCTAGTCAAAAACTGAAATTGAATTAGTAGTATTTTGGCATTAAGGATAGATAAGAAAGTGATTCATTCATAGATGCTTTAAATTTCATGAAGTATTTTACCAGTCGCAACATTCATTCACTTTTTTCTATCGCCTTTTGAGAAAACTTTACAAAATTAGCTTTTCGTGTAAATCCCAAATGTTTTCAACCTAATCTTGAGATATATCGCTTTTAAAAACTGTTTCGCGAACAAAAGCTGCTTTATTTTGAAACGAATTCGAACCTTTTGGAGAAAAACACTTACCTCTTGCCGCCCAGCTCCAATGTGGTGGGTGTCAAATGTTTGTTGGCAGCTGCATGTATAATTTTACCCACACGTGTCGAACCGGTATAGAAAATATAGTCAAAGCGTTGATTTAACAGCTCAGCCGTTTCGCTGGGTCCACCACAAACCACTGGAAAGCATTCCTATTGAAAAACACACAATTTATAACAGTTTAATTAATATGATTTTCACACTCACATTATCCAAATATTTGGGTATAGTTTCGGCAATAAATTTGGCACAATTGCCGGCTATTTCACTGGGCTTGATAACCACACAATTGCCGGCCGCAATGGCCGAAGCCACTGGTACCAGCAGCAGCTGCAATGGATAATTCCAAGCGCCAATTACCAGCACAACGCCAAAGGGATCATTATAGATTTGCACATCGTCCATTATATTAACCAACGACTTGGAGGGCTGTGGAAAACCATAAAACATAAATTAGTTGCGGTTATTATTGAGCAAATGTTCATTTTTATTACCTTCTCTGCCTTAACCCAATCATCGAGATGGAACAGTATGTGCTTGATGTCATTCTTCATGAATTCCGTTTCCACTATCAAACTCTCCTGCTTGGGACGTCGCAAATCGGCCTCCAGGGCACTGATAATCTCATTCTCATGCTCCTCATAGCAGCGCAGCAAATTCTCCAGCTGCTTGCGTCTAGAAGGAAATACACAAAAAAAAAAACAAAACAAAATCAATGCTAATGCAATGTTCCGGCTACTCTCCAAATCTGAAGGTCAAATGTTAATATTTTTTGGCTAAATGCGAAGTGACGCATCCACATTGGAGCTGAGAGCTGGTTTATTGGCGATTAGAACTGTAAAACCGGTAGGCCGGCTAGTAACAGGATTTTGCCGTTCCACTTTAAAGGTGACTTTAGTAGTCATGGTCAAGGTGAACCGCCCAGCCCTGCACTTGCACAATTCAGCTGTTCTAGACGTTGTTGTTGTTGTTGTCGTTGTCTCTGCCTAACATGAATCCATAAGTAGCATTAAATGGATAATATGATAACTATTGGACAGTTATCGTTTTGCATATAAATCAAGCAATTATCTTGACATTTCGCTGCGCAATGATGTGGCACAAAATCCAGAACTTGATTTCGGATTGAAATCGAAAATGGAATTACACTTGACAACAAACTTAAGACTCGATTGTGCTTATCTTTTGTTTTCTTTCGGTGGCATTTTGATAATCTTTATAGTTGCTCAGATTATTGATATGAAAGCGAAATGAATTTCAGTACTTGGCACGGAACGACAATCTTAAACCTTAATTTACAATTCTTTTTACGATGTGGATATCTTTAGGATATGGAATTTTGAAAGCCTCTTGTGCTGAATTCAAAACCAGCATAAAATTCAAAATTGCCTATAAATCTGGGTAAAATTTTAAAGGTTTTGCAACTGCAATCTGAAGAAAGCGAAGGCCACACCTCGTTGTTGGAACCTGCTAAAGACCAGGGCTGAAACCAAAGTCATTAGGACCAACCTGTGGCAGAATTTACAAGAAAAAATGAAGATCAGGTCGCTTAAACCAACACATTTTCTGCTAATTTTCTGAAAATTTCTGCGAAATTTTGTCAAAATAAGAATGATCGTTTAGATCGTACGAGTTCATCTAATGGGTTAATCAGCATTAAACCTACACAGATCGATTGGATTTTTTTATATTATAATATTCTTTTTCATATTCTATGGATGATTTTCACATGTTTATTTATTTATTACTTACTTACTTATGCTACAGAGAAACTAGATTAAAACACAAAAATAAAAAATAACAAAATTCTGATTTAATCCTTAAACCTAAATCATTTATCACTAACATTGAGAGAGACATTGGGAAAAACATTAAGAAATACAAAATAAAAATACAAATTGAGAATATTGAAAGTTAACTGTTCTTATTCTAAACTTTAAATTCTAGAGAGTTGATGTTTAAAATGTGCAAATAATTTAACTTTAAACTGGGGTGCGCTTCTAATGGTCTTTAAATCATTCGGAAGATTGTTCCAGAGGCGAACAGCAAATATATAGAAATGTTTTTCTGATGATGATAGTCGATGTCTAGGCAGACAATATTATTTGTGCGCAGAGAAACAGAAAATTCAAGTTTTTCATATAGGTACTTTGGTTCTTTGGTGCTAATAAGCTTGTGTAAAAATATCAATGCCCTATACTGAATCCAACTGTCTAAATTAAGGTCAAAAAGCTTTATAGAATATTCCGAAACGTGGTCAAATGGCTTTATATCTAAGACATATCTGCTATTGTTAAAGGCTACATTTAGTTTGTGCTTGCTTTCTGCATCACTATTGGCAAAGATTTCCACTCCATAGAAGAGACCGGGTGTCAAATAGGCTTTAGCTATCAAGAGTCGTATAGGTATGGGAAGAAAGTGCTGCGTGAGATATAGTTGTCTGAGAGATCCATATGTTTTACCAACAGCTTTATCTATATGATTGCTCCAGGAAAGTGTTTGGTTTATTGTGATTCCTAAGTTGCTTACTCTTTCTGCATAGTCTATTGTCTTATCGTCAATTTTTAGTTTTGGTAAGTTTACTGTATCAATTGCTTTTTTATAAATCACAATGCATTTTGATTTTACTGAGTTTAGTCCTAGACCATTCTTATTTGACCACTTACTAACTTTAGACAGCTCACTGTTGGACACTTTAACACATTCATTAATTTTAGACAAAGGACGACCAACATACATTTGAACATCATCAGCATACATATGAACTTCACACTCTGACAAGACATCTGGAAGGTCATTTACATAAATGGAATACAATAATGGACCAAGAACGGAACCAAAAACAACACTTGAGGGAGAAAAAAAGCGAAGAGACGGTTAATACTTCGCAACAGTTTAGGTTTGAGATCAATTTATATCAAATTTAACTACTTTTTAAGAAGAGCAGGTTATCTGAATAGAACCTTCCGTTCCTGAGACTAGCAGACATCGCTGTGTGCTTCGGGTGATTGCAAACTCTTATAAATAATCAACACCCGAATCAACTTGCCTTTGCGTTCAACCGTTCAACTTGCTCATACACTCATGTTCACTGTTGAGTTTAAATCATTTAAAGGCAATCGAACCTTGTTGGCGCTCTGAGTATATTCAAGTTCGCTTCCATACTAATCAATTCGGATGTATGTTCGTTCTGCTCAACAACGGTTAATTAGAATGAGAATTACCTCATATGAGTTTTTGTCATGCTGAAACAGCCCTGCTGAGAGAGAGTTTGTTGTGGTGTTTTTAGCTGCGCCAGCTAAAACGCGAGAACAGAAAGATGTGTTTGTATTGGTGAGCAAGAAAGCTGATTTACGTGGGAGCATTTTTAATCATCAGACATACGCTCAATTTCACGTCGCTTTCGCTGGTATGATGCTGAGCGTTTTCAACGAAGAGTTTTGTTGTATAAATGAATCTGAACAATACATGATGCAACATCGGCTCGTAATCAACCTATTGAAGCGTTCGCTGGTATGACGTTGATTGAACTTAAGGGCATGCTTTGTTGAGTGATTAAATGTGAGTAGGAATTTTTGGTGAATGATGTAATCAAGAAAAAAGTTATTTTTGCAGTTCTCTGATGTACCCCGGCTCAGACGAATTTGACTGCATGTCAGAGGCATATATCTTTTTTCCAACTTTTGCAGCTTGAAAAACCTGCAATTAGAAGGGACGTTTGCATGGTTTGATGTAGTAGGCGTGCCATTAGAAGGGACGTTTACATGTTATGCTGATTTTATGCCCTACAAAATACGGCAAAAAGAACATGTTTGCGAAAAACGAACGATTTTGATTTCCATTTACACGGATGCTGCATGTGTGCCACAAGAAGGGACGTTTGCATATTCTGCAGACTTCCTTGCTTCTAACCTACAGCAAAAATACCGTGCATCTGTTTTCATACTGATTATATGCCTTCTATCATACAGCAAAAAAAGATGTGTGCCAGACGGCATTCTTTTGGAAACTACTACCTTTTAATAAGATCAGTGAGTGTTAGACAGCATGGGAAGATGCTTCTTGTCCTGCGGTCTGGGGGGGAAGTACTACGATTCACACCGAATGCTTGCCGAAGTCTATCATCACTGAGTGTCAGAGGGGGAAAGACATAGTTCTCGGACCTCTCTTCTTGGGGAACCCTGTTATATGTACACTTTGCTATGCGACGAGCTCATACTGTCTGTGTGAAGGCAGCGCTGTCTTTAAGAGAGAGTCCCTATGCCCAGTAGATAGCGACGTGCCGGCCCCTGCTGTAGACTCTAATTATTTCAACATTAATAAATTATTAGCAATTGCATTTCAAAGAAAACCTAACCAAAATTGGTCTTAAAGTTGCAAAGTTTAAATGAAAATGATAAAGAACAATTTTAGCCTTGGCAATGTTTAAAGCTGCAATACGGTTGACTGTAAGACCACAAAATATAGCTTCAAAAGTTAAATGTCATAACAATTCTGGTTTCCAGCTTATAAATATAAAATCGCTAGTGAATTTGCAAAATTTCTAGTTAATAAATTTCTGCAAATGGCAAAGGGGAATGCATTATAGTTCGTTTAAACAAACGGACAAAGTGTGAATAATCAAATCGTTATTTTCTATAGAAGAATCAGCTTAATGCGAAATAATAGTAGAACGTGTTGAAGTCAAAAGCGAAAAAAAACTTAAAAAAAAGATCATGAAATCAAATGGCCAGCAGCCTTGGTCAAAGATTCTTCCGTACTTCCGTTTCACACATTTCTATTAACATATGCGACCGACTGTGTCTCTCTGAGTATGTGTGTGCGTGATTGAAACAAGCCAAGTTAAGCAACTGCAATTAAGTAATTATAATCATTTATGTACATATGTCACACATAACCAAGTGGCCAGTTGTTGTTTCTAGCACAAAGTACAAAACACAAACACAAAACAAAGTCGTGTTAAGGGTCGTGGAGTGCTCTGAATGTTTAAAAATAGACTTTGTTCGGTTTGTTGATCATCTACAATTCTTATCAACGCACACAGAAAGCTTTTCTTTGGCCACGGGAAGTCACAAAGTTCAAAGCTTTCGGCGTGAAAGTTGAGTACAAAGAGTTGATGGCGGTGATCTTTCAACTATGCACAAATGGTGGATACATACAGATCTTGCAACAGCCACAGCAACGCAACGGCCTGGTTAACTACCGCTTTTAGCTTTTGGACTTACCGAAAGTTTACATTCCTGGTCTTGCCGCTGGCGAACGCCAGACGAGCCCGCTGCAATGTCTGTTGGTGGTAATTGGCGTTTTATTTGCGTGGTTTTTGGTTAACGCGATGCATACATAGAAGGAAGATAGAAGGGAGGAGGAGGAGCAACGAAAAAAAAATATAAACAAATTGTGAAAATCAAAATCAAATCAGACGGCTTAATGTTCGTTACGTGCACCCATGTTTCTGGCTAATAATCGTTATCTTTGGCACTGGCTTTTTTTTGGTTTGGTTTGGTTCACTCACATCATCGAAATTGGCCATAATGTCGGTCTGGAATGGGTTGGGGTTGGGTGCGCTTTCGGTTTCGGTTTCTGCGAAATGAGAAGATGTTTGTATGTATGTAGGTAAATAGCTTGCACATTCACTTTGTGTTTGTTAAGAAAATTAACTACTTTTTGTTTTGTTTTGTTTGATTGCGGAACGGGACGAGACTTTTGCAACAACACTCCCAAAGAGCTAAGCGCACGAATTTGACGCCGACGATGAACAGGCCCAACCGTACACGACAAGCTTGGCTAGATGATTGAAACTGAGCTGAGAGCTGCAGCTTTTTTCTCCTCAATTGAGTTCAATTCTTTTTTTTTTAAACTAGTTTCAAAACAAAAAACACGCAGCTACCACATGCAGTGGGACCGTATGAGCCTGGGCCAGAAAAACCGCAAACAGCTGTTAGAGCTATCGAACTATCGAATAGTTCGATAAGTGGGGGGACTTTTAAAAACTTAAAGTTTGGTTTTTAACAAACTAACTTATTTGTACTACTTCAAATTAATTATACAAAGAACACACCTTTCTCAACCTAAATGCCGGCTAGTACTGAAAGAGCCAGCTCTGCCCTGCTGGAAATATACTCAAAAAGCAGTCGCCGCCGCTTGCCGGTGTTATCAGTTTATACTTAAATAGAATGTGGTTGGGGGGCTATCACCATGTATGAATGTATATGTAAGCCATAAAGAGGGTTGATTAATAAGTATACGTATATATTTAAGTTTTGTTTGACCTAATTTTAACTCGGAAGTTCTGAAACTTCACAGCTGAGAAGCCAGAAGCAGGCGTGTCTACTTCTTTTCTTCATTTTATACCAAAGAATCAAACCAGCTCTGAAGCGAACCGAACCAAACCGAAACCGAACCGCTTATTCCAGCTGATAAACTGACCCACAAACCGAAATCGCGACTTTTCGAAATGGGTAAACCGGAGCAAAAACCTCAAAGCAAAACGGTTCGGATCATTTCAGTTTACTGACGAGCTTACGCATACGTTCCCTAGGAACAGTTGTATCCGACATTCGGTTAAATTAAGGGAAATCACTCATCGACCGAATTGTTACCTAGCGATACAGTATGTAAGTAGCCTTAAGAAAGACTTGTCAACCATTAGAAAACATGTCCTGTACATTTCCAGCAATATCCCACCGACCTCTTAAAGTACCAGTCCTCAGACTGCCTTCCTTCCTTGAAAATTGCCTCTACTGGACGAAATGCTGAATATTCTAAGGTGCCAGCAGTTTATTTTCCTCTCAATTAAGACAATCCAACCGAATAATGGTCTGTTTTCGCTGTAAAATGTTTATGTACAAAGTCTGAATATCCAACTTCATAAATTTTCGACAATTATATAAAAATTTTAAAGCTTCTTAAATGTTTTCTGTTAGTTCAATTTGGAAAGTGTGCGAAAAGTCTTTGGAAATCATAATATTCGCAAACTCGAAAACTAAAACAGGCCTACATAATATTTACAATAAACACAGAGTGAACCACTGAATCAAACGGAAACCGCCTAGGTTTCGGAACCTAGATTTTAGGAAAGGAAAACTGTACGCATCAAATATGCTTTGCCTTGAGCAGTCGGATTCAAATCTTTCAAATTTTGTCATCTAATATCAAATTCAAAGAACTCTGCTGTAAGCTTTCCACTTCTCTACCGATAGTCCTCCTCCAAGTTTCTTTGGATCGACTCAGTTCAGCTGGATCCATTCCAAGACCTTTTTAACGATGTTGTTTCTCATTATTTCGCAGTGTATGACCTATCCATTTTAATCGGAATTAGATTTTAGACACCGGAAAGAGGACTCAATCTCGTCTTGACTTTTAATTTTTAATTCCCGTCTTTTTTAAATTTTGTAAATTCAGTCCCTTTCGCGAAACCGCTTTTTGATTATCATTTTACCCTTCGCAACACCTCGAACAAGTTTGTCTCCAAATAAACCAGCAGAAAGGGTTTATAACTCGGATTAACGTTGATAGATTTAAATTTTTTGCTCTTATGGTAGATTTTTTCAACATGGAAAATTAATTTTACAATTCATTTCCCCGTAGAGTTTACAAACCGAAAATTTATTTCACTTAAACCCCTAACTTAAACTTAAACCCTCAATTTTCCGACCTAGGGGTTGGCTTTGGATCATTTCGATTTCGACTCTGTACCTGTATACTCTGTACCAGAGATACACAGAGTATATTAAGTTTGTGCAAAAGTATGTAACAGGCAGAAGGAAGCATCTCCGACCCTATAAAGTATATATATTCTTGATCAGCATCAACAGCCGAGTCGATATTGCCATGTCCGTCTGTCTGTCCGTATGAACGCACAGATCTCAGAGATGGTAGGAGATAGAGGTTCGGCGTGTATGGGACAAAAACATCTTATACTTGTAGGCAGATCAAGCTTATTTTCAATTTTGGCCACGCCCTCTCCCGCCCCGCAATTTAGAAAAAACGCCGTATCTCTGTCAGTTTTATAGATAGAAGGTTCGAACCTTCTAGACATACTTTGAAATCAAGATTATTTATCGATCCGGTTAAGATCGATGGTTAAGACCGGATGAACGGTTGTCGAGTTATAAGGAAAACAAACAATTATGGGGCTAGCACCGGTTCACAGTTACAGGTATTTATACGGGTGACTGACTTTCTTTCTTGTTTATTCTGGCCATAAAGCGTGATTTTCAATAATCGGAATAGCATTCGTCTAATTATTTTAAAAACAGGTTCCAAACACCATTTTCATCACAAATGGAAACTACTGAAAATGCTTGACATCTCTCGCTTTTACAGCTTGGGCTCTGAGTCATTGTCATTGAGTCAATCAGTCAGTCGGGACAAACACGTTTATATAGAGAGACTATCTGATCCGACAAACGTTGTTCTGCCATTTAAATTGTTCTAGTTACTGATGAATAATGATATACCGATCATGTTTGTTGTTCTTTTAGTATTTTTCCAACCTTTTACAATCATAAATCACAGAAAGACACAGAGAAACTGTCTGCTGCGTCGTCAACTTTTCGCTCAAAAATGAATCTGCTGTTCACCCTCTGAGTTGTTTGTCGACAATGTCCGTCTCCCTCTAACCACCGTGCTCTCCTATGTGAGAATTACTTTGAGTAAAGTTAAATGACAGGCGCCTTCTTTAAAGTACAAAAATACTAAAACCGCTATTACTTAATGAGAGGGTGGGTGTTGCAGATTGATAATATGTAGTCATAGATATTTTATAGTGCCAAATAAAAAAAATTACAAAAAAGAAAAGTACTTAACAACCTATTCTTAACATACCAAATATACACAAATCAAATTCATACGATTCGGAGGATTTTTTATACTAACATGTGACACGAGATTTATATATATATGGATTTTACGCAAGTATTTGATATAATTTAGTCTTTTGAAAAATCTTTGGAATCTGAAACTTGTCAAATTTATCACCTACACTTAGAAAATAAAAGCAACTCATATTTAGTATATCTACGTAATTTCGTTTTAGGTTCTGGACTAAGTCTGACGAGTGTCTGTTTCTGTTTGTATTCAAATGATTCAAAAAACCATCTGAATGTTTGAAATATTTAGCGACCCTACTCACTCAATTAAGCAGTATAGATTCCAAGGGGCTCCCGCGTTCGTCTTATTACAAATTTCTAATCTAAATTATAGAAATATATGGCTAAAAAAGAGGGACGAAAAAGATTTTAGGGTTCGAAGGATAAGAAGAAAATTACTGGCCAATTATACCCAAAATTCAAAAATTTGTATATAACTTTCTGATAAGAAAAATCATTTATTGAATTCGTAAAGCGGAGTTTGATTTGATTTTTTTATTTAACTTGATTGAAGTGATTGAGTGATTGAAGCTGTTCTGCTGAAAGCCCCCAATATTTCAATAGTTTCGTTTACATTTTCTTTTGGGATCCGTATGCATCTGCATTTTTTTTAACTACAAAGGCTGTTGCATACTTTAAAGGGCATTTAACATGCAATTAAAACAGAGTACTAGTCGGTTATTTTGTCAGTTTGGACTTCAATTGTAAAATTTTTCGTATTTTGATTCAATCAACATGAGTTAAATGGTTAAAATGATTACAATAATACTGTCAATTCACAAAAGCTTGTACATGACGCTAGTGTCAACTTGCCAGCTGACTTCAGAAACGCCTACTTATTAATCAACCCACGTATTTATTAAAGGGATTTATAGTTTTAACACGGAAGCCAACTGTGTCAAACTGATTACAAAATATGTAGATGATTATCGTATATATTTAGCACCAGCTGGCTTCCAACTTTACTCTCTTATCTTTACACCAATTATGGTGCATTTCGATTCCAAATTCATTTAAACTCTGCCAACCCTTTTTCAACTCCTCAATACTGCCCCGTAACGATGATTTGGCTAACTTAATCGATAAAGACCAAACCCATAATCAGCATGAGGTTGACAATTAAGTAGCTCGACACACCTTAATCTTTAGACTTACCTATGTTAATGACAGTTGTGCGATCGCCTGCATCTGAAAAGTGAACTTGTTTCGCAAACTTTAATTATAATTTATAAGCAAATTGCTTACCATTTTCCGGTCCTTGGTGATTGACCAAAATAATGGCTGCCGATGTTGTGGTTTGGTGTGCCATTTTTGCTTTAATCTGCTGCTATTTTTGTGTCGGTACTAAAAGTGTGTTTGTCGTAGGTAAACTCACAACTTTTATACAAAAAGTTTATGCACACTTAAATTGTCGCTTTGTCAACTTAATTTACTGGGAAAATCAATGCCAAGTGCAGATGTTCCTTGGGGACATTTCAAATACGACTAAGCGTGCACATCTGTTCTGGTTTCTGGGGAAAAATTTGATATAATCAAGTTCAGTTAAGTAATTAAATAGTCCACGCGTTGATTAAGGACAATTGAATGAGTTATTAGTCAAATTATTTAAACGATGTGAAAACATTAATAAGTTTTGATTTTTTGTACCGATCGGACGCTGTGTTGAAACCAAAACAAACGCATATGGCCACAGTTTCTTTCACCCCGCTGAATAAAATCTATTTTTAAACTTGAAGAAAAATTTGTGGTGCTAAAAGATTTTAGCTCAATGATAATGATTTCGGTGAAACGAATGCTATTGAGCAATTGGAACAGTTGGAACAAGTGTGTGGAAACAAACAATGAAACTTTGTACTTAAGCATGCTATTCAGGACATTAATTGTGTAGAATTTTAGAAAAGCTTCGGTCTGAAGTTACAGAAACCACCTAAAAGTTCAAGGATCGGCTCTAAATGTATAATCCAAATCGACTTAAATATTTGAATTATGAATAGAATAGAATGAATAGAATGAATAGAATGAATAGAATGAATAGAATGAATAGAATGAATAGAATGAATAGAATGAATAGAATGAATAGAATGAATAGAATGAATAGAATGAATAGAATGAATAGAATGAATAGAATGAATAGAATGAATAGAATGAATAGAATGAATAGAATGAATAGAATGAATAGAATGAATAGAATGAATAGAATGAATAGAATGAATAGAATGAATAGAATGAATAGAATGAATAGAATGAATAGAATGAATAGAATGAATAGAATGAATAGAATGAATAGAATGAATAGAATGAATAGAATGAATAGAATGAATAGAATGAATAGAATGAATAGAATGAATAGGTTGAATTGAATGAATAGAATGAATTACACCAATCAGTTCAAACGAATGTATCCCTGTTGAACCCTCAACAGAGGGAAGTCTATGATACATTAATGAAGGCAATTCATGATGGAAGTGGTGGCTTATTTTTCTTGGATGTCCCCAGTGAAACTGGGAAGACATTTCTCATGTCATTGATGTTGGCCACTGTTCGTGCGAGATCCGGAATTGCAGCCACATTGTTAGAAGGATGTCGTACAGCTCATTCGGCGTTATAATTGCCGTTATACCTTCAAACTATTGTACAACCGACATGCAACATTGCGGAACAATCGGCAATGGCCAAAGTATTAGCATCGGCAAAAATCATCATTTGGGACGAGTGCACAATGGCGCACAAGCGCGCATTGAAAGCAATTGGCCGAACATTAAAAGATCTGCGCAATGACTCGAGATGTTTTGGAGGCGCAATGATTTTACTATCTGGCGATTTTCGCCAAACACTGCCAGTCATTCCAAGATCGACTCCAGCCGATCAAATAAACGCTTGCCTCAAATCATCCAATCTGTGGAGCTATGGGAAGAAACTTTAGCTGTCAGCTAACATGAGAGTTGCATTGCAGAACGATCCATCGCTCACTATTTATCCAAGCAATTGCTGAATATCGGTAATGGTCGTGACTCTGTCGGTGAATCGGATTGATTTCTTTTCCTCCGAATTTTTGCAATTTCGTCTTATCGAAAGACGAGCTCATCAAAAAAGTATTCCCGAACATCATTGCTTAAACTTTGTAGTTCAGAATCAGATCATTGGTACTCTGCATTCATTCAAATCTATCGACTGTGTAACAAACGAGGACGATGCCACCAACTATGCAACTCGAAAGTCGTCTTGCTTCGAAATCTAAGCCAACCAAAACTATGCAATGAAACGAAATTAAGAAAATTGATGACCAATGTGATTCACGCGGTGATAATCAAAGGAAAATTTAAAGAAGCAGAAGTTCTCATTCCGAGGATTCCGATGATCTCAGCCAATGTGCCCTTTCGGTTTAAACGAATTCAATTTTTAATTCGCCTTGCATTCGCCATGACGTTTAACAAATCACAAGGCCAGTCCTTAAATGTTTGTGGCCTGAATTTGGAAAATGCATGTTTTTCTCATGGTCAATTGTACGTGTCATGTTCACGTGTCGGCAAGCCCTCTGCTTTATTTATTTTTGCTCCTGATAACAAAACTAAAAATGTTGTATATCACAAGGTTTTTCAATGAAAAGTATTAACCTAAGTGCTTTATCAAAGCAGTCATCTTTTCAAACTATTGAAATTTTGTACTCATTTTATTAAGTTAACTCACTACATTTATGTATTGTTAGGCGGTACGAAGTTCGCCGGGCCATCTAGTGTAGTTTTAAAACGACATAATTCCGATCGAAATTATGTCGATTATTTTCTGTGGGAATTATATCGTTTTAAAACGACACAATTTCGACATCTCAATTAGAATTATTCAATTTGAAAACTGAACGCAAATTTTTATACCCTTGCAGAGGGTATTATAAAATTGTGCGGATGTTTGTAACGAATTGAAGGAAGCATCTCCGACCACATAAAGTATATATTTCTTGATCAGCATGACGAGCTGAGTTGATTTATCCCTGTCCGTCTGTCTGTTTCTATGCTATCTCCTCCGTCAGTTTTAAAGCTATCCTCACCAAACTTTGCACGAAGTCTTCTGGTACATATACGCTGCACATTTGTCGGAACCGGCCGGATCGGATAACTATAGCATATAGCTGCCATAGGAACGATCGGTCGAAAAACTAGTCTTAGTGAGAAAAACTTTTTTGTTTTTAATGGAAACGCCTCCAAAGTACGTATTTCTTAGTTTACTATCCTTTCCATGATTTCACAAGTTTGGTCGAAATCGGATGACTATAGCATATAGCTGCCATAGGAACGATCGGTCGAAAAACTAGTTCTAGTGAGAAAACTTTTTTGTTTTTAATGAAAACGTTATTTGGCATACTTTTTACTTACACAATCTACAAAGCTTGGTCGAAACGATACTATAGCATTTGGTCGAAAAACTAGTTCGAGTGTGAAAAACTTTTTTGTTTTTAATTGAAAACGTCATTTTTATTGGCATATTCTTAATTTATATACTTTAACACATTTCTACAAATTTTAATCAAAAACGGATGAAAAAGAAGTTCTAGTGAGAAAAACTTTTTTGTTTTAAATGGGATCGCCTGCAACTTTCGCCATTAACAGTGTATTATGCTTTTCCATGATTTCATCAAGTTTAATAGAAATCAGACATCTTTATAGTATAGATCCCATAGAAATGTAATGTCCAAAAAGTAGTCTTTGAAAAACTTTTTTGTTTCAATGGAAGCTGCAAGGGTATACAAAACTTCTGCCGAGCCGAAGTTAACTTTCCCCTATTTTTTTTTTATTAAAATTTGACATTTTGTCAGAAATTGGAGTTTGAATTTGAAAAATATAGTGAAAGATATTCCTATCTTATCCACCAAATCTCTGTGCTTGCTGCACTTTGTTATTTGATGCCCTAAAACTTGACCATAACCGTTTCAAGTTCAACCTGGCACACTTTGGCACTTATACAATTACGGCTCTGATATTTGCATAATCATGCAAAAGGGTAATAAAGCTACACTGTTTATTTTTCACTTTTAAGGCACTAATTTTCAGCAATTAGCTAACCCAACCTACCCCCTGAATTATGTACATACAATATTTTTTATTATTAATATGAATTTTTTTTAATCTTTAAACGCTGCGACAAAATCCGCTCGCACTTTAGATAACGCTGCCCAGGCAAAGGCCAATTGTGAACTGAACAAGCGCGACAGAGCCCAGACCGGACCGGACCACGCCAATGCTGCTCCGGACCATTGCACTCGACTCTAGCTTACATCAAGTTTGGGTTTGGGTTTAGTTTTTGCTTTAATTACACACCACACCAAGTTGGCCCAATTGGTATGCACAACCTGTAACCGCCCGCAATTCGCAGCCAAAAAAAAATAGAAAAAAATATGTAACCGTTCGAAAACGTATTGAAATCTTTTACGCACGCACCAACAGAATGGATTACACTTGCCGTTGCGCCAACGTTCAAAACACGTCTGATCGTTGGGGTTTCAGTTAGCTAATTCAATCCGGCGCCAATGCTCCAGCTGTTAACTGGAGGCTTTTCCAGTTTTCTTTTGATACCAACAATAAGCTGAAATTGCAGGCTAAATTAGCGAAATAGTAATTTTAATATCACACATGATGATTGATGGATGAAGCCCTTGACTTTATGCCGCAAAATTAAATATTACTCGGATGAGCTGACAAAGTGTGTGCGTTCTCTCCCCCAGTGCGGCTAAAGATCAGTTTGTCATTTGTTTACGTTTGTTGTTGTGGGCTGAACAAACAAATTGTGAAACCGGTTATTGAATAAAAGTTTTAACATTGACCATGAAAGCCAAATCTCCTCCAGACACATATGTACATGCATGGAGCGAGCACTAATTGTACGTAATCATAAGCAACTTTAAGTTTCTGTGTGTGTGTGTGTGGATATAGTAAGTGTTTAATTACTAAGTACCCCACATGATCACACATCTATTTAATGACAGAGACTGGACTTTAGTTTTATGTACAATAATCTTAAAATACTTTGAAAGACACGCAACTCTAATTAGAAAACTGAATTGATGCGAGGGTAGGTTAAGTTGAGTGGGAAAAGGATTTGAATAAATTGAACTGATGTATTTCTCAGTCTTAGTCGATAGCCAAAATATCGGTAAGATAGATAGAAAAGTACTCAACAAAGATCTGCAACCAGTACAACCTCTGTAAAAGCAATTGAGGTGCGACTGACACCCAAAATATGCAGTCAAACCCAACATACACTCATTGTCGAATTAGAATATCTCTGTCTCAGTAACTTGTGGGATCGGTTGTCAAATTTGTTGAATTTGCTTTGACTGCGGTGTCGGTTGTTGTTTTTTCTTATTCAAGTGGCAGTCGTACGCTCGCAGCACAAACACGTCAACTACATAAGTATGTATAACGATAAGTAATGGTAAGAATTAAGATTCGGTTTGATTGTCTGCTCCTATTCCTATTCTACCTGTACACGATTTTTTCAAAAAGCAACAACCTGGAATATAGACAGCTGCCCTCGTAATAGTTTGCATTGGTTTCCACAGTTATTTTATGTACAAAATTCAATTGTCATTAGATCGGTGAATTGTTAACACATTTAGTAGCTGCAGTCCAACACAAAGTGAAGTTAAATAAACAAAAATCTAGCAATCACTATAAAACCAAAGATAAACAAACGAAATAAATAGTTAATTGAATGGAGATTTCGCTAATGAGCGCAACTGCTAGCAAACAAGAGCGCTCAACACCAATAGGTAGATGTTTTAACTTGATTTTATTAGTAGTGGACTATCAGCCTATGCATACATACTTATTTTACCAAAGCCTTGTGCCAAGTTCGAGTATTTTGTACGCCGCCTAAACGTATGCTAAGCTTAAAGTACAACGAGCTAAGTTTATTCCATAATATTTCTCAGCTTTGAAGCTAATAAATCTGCATTATTTTGGTTACAAAGCCGTTTGAAATCTGTTAACGAAAATTAATAATTTTGTTAAGTTTTTGATTACAAAAAATACGTTTTCCACTATAATTTTAATTTAACCGGTTCGCAACCGGAGTTTCGACTATTATCTTTGTTTTTCTCTGTGAATTGGTCGATGTTTGGCGGCTGAGTCTTTAAATCGGCAGAAAATTTAAAAAAGAAAATCTAGAAAATCTTTCAATCGATACGCACGCTGTAGTGTTGGCAATAGTGGGCACCATCGAAATATTCCAAATCGATCGTGGCAACATCGAAAGTGCCGATTCTACGATATTTTAGGGACGACTGCTCGTTATTCTTTGTGTTCTGCCCGATACTATTAGACCGGAATTCGTGAATTCTACAAATCGGGCACTCTTTTTGGTCACTATCTTGGTCGCTGTTGGGTCACTCTTTTGGTCACTGTTTTGGTCACTGTTTCGGTCATTGTTTTCGTCACTGTTTCGGTCATTTTTTTGGTCACTCTTTTGGTCACTGTTTTAGTCACTATTTTAGTCCCTGTTTTGGTCACTGTTTCAGTCACTGTTTTGGTCACCATCTTGGTCGATGATTGGTCACTGTTTCGGTCTTTGTTTTGGTCACTGTGTCGGTCACTGTTTTGGTCACTATTTTCGTCACTGTTAAAGTCACTCTATTGGTCACTGCTTCAGTCACTGTTTTGGTCAGGGAATACCGGAACCGGTAACCGAAATAAACCGTTTCAAATCACGTACCGAAACCGGAACCGAAACAAATTTTTTTTGACAACCGAATACCATTTACCTTTATTATTGGAACCGATAGAACCGGAACGAAACCAAAACGTTGGTACCGGTACGGTATCGGTTATTTTTCACCTTTGCAGAGTGCATCGTAGTCACCAATACAAATGAAGAAAATAAGTCTGGAGCAACAACACCTCAAAAAACGAATAAAAAAACCCGTTATTGACTGGGGCTGTGTGTGCTTGTGGCTGTCTGAAGCTCGCAAAATCATTCCTCGCACTATAAAAAATTGAACGCACACAAACGCTTGCCAATATGTTGCTTTGTTCAATTCTGCAAGATGCATAGGAGAGAAAGAGAAGTTGTTGTTGTAACTCCGCTATGAACAGGCTGATATACGCATTAAAATGGCTTTGCTTAAAGCAACAACGAATGCGGGCGGTGCGTATAGGCTGCTGGCATTCCTGATGTAATCAAAACGTCTTAAATGTTAACTATGTAAAATAATACGAAATGCGAAATAGCGTCTATAATTTTACTTTAAGATCAAACGATTGAAACTTTTATGTTGAATATTGTTTCGTTATATTACAAAGGAATTAAACGAATTTGACTCTCAGAGTTGAATTTTTCCAATATTTGGAAAATTTTTACTTGTACCGCTACGTACCGGTATACCGAAATTAAAAACTGGGTACCGTATCGAAACCGAAATAAATTAAAAACCGAAACAGAACCGTTTGCCGATACCTGTACCGGATCCGAAAATCGATTCGGTATTAATCCCTGGCTATGGTCACTGTGTTGTTCACTGTTTTAGTCACTGTTTTGGTCACTGTTTCAGTCACTGTTTTGGTCACTGTTTTCCTTACAGTTTTGGTTTTTTTTCACAGTTTCGGTCACTATTTTAGTCACTGTTTTGGTCACTGTTTCGGTCAGAGTTTCGGTCACTGTCTTGGTCACTGTTTTGGTCACTGTTTCGGTCACTTTTTGGTCACTGTGTTGGTCACTGTTTGGTCACTGTTTTGGTCACTATTTTCTTCACTGTTTCGGTCAATGTTTTGGTCACTGCTTGGTCGCCGCTTACTCACAACCCACCTGCCCCTATCTTTGTCTTGCGAAGACGAAAGCTGCTGATTTTGCCAATTCAAAAGCGTAGCCTAAGAAATCTGTCGCAAAGACAATCGTGGCATTTAGAAAAGCTACTTGCCGCCTGTTGAAATGATAAAAGTAAACGCGGCATGTAGAAAAGCTACTTAAACGTTATGGGTAACAACTCTACAAACTACATTTTCATGTAGTTTTCATTTTGTTTTCTCTGTGTGAACAGATTTCTCCCAATGTGTATTTTCCCAGAAAGCTATTCTGCTTAAAGCTGGGTATCCAGCACAGCGAAGTCAAAAAATTCCTGGCAAACTTAATATCCAGCAACTCGAACGAAATCCACTCTTTGTATAGATAGCGGCGTAACGATAGCGGCGTTTCGAAAGCGTGCGTGGATCGAGTTTTAGCTGATAGACAGCTCAGGAAAATGATGCTTACAATTATTTTGGATGTGATGAGCGCATAGATGAACGCAAATTTGGGTGGAGATCAAAGATTTTTGTTTTTGTTTTGTAATAGTTTCATTCTTCATTATTGCTACACAAGCAGCAGATTCATTTTGTCAAGGTACTGACCCGGCTGCTAAGCTTACTTTCTAATTTTGTACTCAATTGAAACAGACATTATTTAATTGGCTACCAACCGTGGAGTCTTACTTCTTTGGTACAGTGCGCGCTCTTTTCGGGCCACACTGCAGTGTCTTGCTCAGCCATCGTCCCAATAACTTCGAACGAACATTGTGATACCAATGTGACTGATGTCGACTCTTCCTTCGTCTATTTGTCTATCTATCTCGGAGATAGTATATCCTGCCTCAGCTTTAAATGTAACTGACACATGGGCATCTTTCAGTGCTGACTGCACAGATGTATGTACGTCGGAACCAGCACTCCCGACCACTAAGCCACTCGCACTGAAATTAAATCTTCTATGGTCGGCCGAAGTTGGTTTAACGCTATTTTGTTTAAACTTATTCAAATTCAAACTAGAAAATCAGTGTAACCTTGTGCATTTTAGGATGATTAGGCCAAACTATTTAACTTGGGTTCCACATACTCAAAATAAATTGCAAATTTGTGGAAGGAATTTTCCGCAGTACTGGATACACCCCTTAGGTGGTAAATTAATCCAGAAAAACATCTTATGATTCTTCTTAGAATTAACATTAATAAAATATATTTTGGCCAGTTTTAAAAACATTTTTGCGCATCTTTTGGCAATCTGCATAATTTCGCGTTCTTAAAACAAGTGGTTATCGACCGTCCAAAGAAACCACTCTGAATAACTCCGCTTTCTACTTCATTCATAAATTGTGATACAAATATTTAATCGACTTCCTTCCTGGAAATGTATATAATTTTTTAATTACATCGAGAAGTTAAATTTTCACCTTTCCATAATCACAATTCGCAACCATGAAGTAATGAAAATTATTTATTGGCTGGCTGGTAATGAACTGGAGTATTGGCAGAAATTGGAAAGTCTTGCCGCTGTCGATTGTCCTGAAATTGTTTGTACAGCGAGTAGATGGCAATATAGAAGTAAATATTTAAACCTGCAAAAAAAAGAAAAGGGAGATTTGTTTAATATTTGCTTTAAAAATCGAGCTCTTTTTATCAATGGTTATATGAAAATATGTGCTAGATGGCCCTGTTTTCTTCCGAGACACCCTTTTAATTTTTGCCAATAATTTGGTGCTAGTATTTTGTACAACTTACGATTTATAGAAAATGAGCTTAGCGCTTAAAATGCTAGTTATCAAGTCGAAGATATTAAAATTTTTTCTGTTTCTCAGTATACACCTCAACAAAGGAGCTCGCAAAACAAAAAGTCCATACAAAAAAAACTTACAAAACTTTTGGCACCAAGGCGTTTAGGTGCTCGCTTTGTTGCCAGTGCACACTTCCCACATAAGGTTTCAACAGAGGACCATAATTTACTAGATTGGTATTTTTCAGTATATTTACCGATAACTCAAGAAATAATAGATTTCTATGGTTTGAAGAGGTATCGCAAATTGCCAAAATACACATTTGCTGTATCGATTAAATTTGTAACCATTTTAGAATCACTAATAGAATTTCCAAAACAAAAGTAGAAAATACAAAAACATTTGTGCAAGATAACGCGAGCGAGTCATTTTCTCGGGATGAGAAAAGGAAAAGAGAACTGGTAGCGACGTGCGTTGTTTGTTGCTGCAGTGGAGGCTCTTCCTCCATGATTGCTGCCACTGCTCAGATAGCAATTAGAGGCGCCCAATCGGACTGACTGCATAAAAAAACTTTTGCCACTAAAAGTGTTGCAAAAACCATCTTCCTTTCGGTTTGTATAGGGGCGAAACGCAGCGGAACTGTCATTAGAAGTGTTTTAACTACGTCAAAACGCTCGGACTCTGCTCCATGCTGGATGAGTGCATCATTAGGGCGTTTTCATATTTCAGACTTAACCATGCCTTCTATCATACTGCAAAAGTTGGTAGTGCATTCTTTCTTGTAAAATAAAGTGTGCCAGAAGGCATTCTCCGCCAGATCCAAATGGGTAGGCAAAAAATACATTTACATTTTTGCGTTGGTGTCTGTGAGAGCAGCGCAAAAATTGCTATAAATTTCAATAGCAACGCGTGTGTCGAGGCGTAAGAAAGCAAGCAACGCAGCCGCGCTGTGCAGCTTATACTGGGTGTGTTGGAGCATGGTATAACAACTGAGCTACGGCAAAGAGCGTTTACTTTTGCACCAAGAGTACACAAAGCACTAAAGTTTTACGTACTACATGAGTACTTTGCTGAGGGCGCACACTGGGAGCGCCGTAACTTGGTTGTTGTTCCATGGTCTGAACTGAAACATATTGTAATTCCATAGGAATTTAAAGCGCTCGCTCGCGCATATCAGTGAAGGCTCACCTATGTATGCAAGCTTACCCAGTCGGACTTTTCAGGGGTGACGTCATCAGCAGCCTGCTTTCTCACTTTTTCAGTACTGCAGAAGTACTAACGTTGTAAGTGAACCCCTAAGTTGCATGTACTGACTATTTATGTGCAATTTCCTGCCACCAGATGTACTGAGATTTCTCAACACATTCTGCAAAGTCCGACTGGGTAGGCCAATGTACACAACTACAATTAAATATACACTGAAATCGACACACAACATCATTGGTGGCTGGGCGGCGCTGGAGGGCTTCGAACACCCGCAACAATATTTATAAACGAATGTTCAAATTAATTAAAGAATGCTTATCTATATATAGCAACTATAGAGAGCAAAAAAACATATTCAAATTCTACACTCGTTAGACAACTTTTTTGGATTTTGGTTTTGCAAGTTACCTATAGTCACAATCGACCCAATGCTAAATGCTGCGAAAATATATAAGACATTAAACACCAAGTCAATGGCACTGAGAACCAGCCAGGGCAGTAAAAGTAAATGACGCTCCTAGAAAATAACGAAAATTGATTAAGTTTTGCATGGAAATACTTTGAATTGTACATACCTTCTGAATGCCCCACAAAAGCATGAGCGAGGCAAGTATATTGAGCACCATTACAGCCATGTAGATGCAGCAAAATATCACAATGCCTGAAATTGTAAACACATACAAATTTCCATACTGATTCCACCTTAGTTCTCTTACCCATCTTAAGATCTTCCACAGCAATATCTTCCTTTGGCACATATTTGGCCGCATACTCAGTAAAGTCATCGATATTTCCCAGTACACCGGCCAGTACAATGAGAATTAGAAATGATCCAAATGTTTCCAGAAAGCCAATGACATAGCCGCCGGTAGTAAGCCGCATAAAGCAACAACTAGTCAACATTTTTAGAAACTTTTTTTGTTCTCTTTGGACTCGAACAGTGGTGCTTCTCGCAGGGCTGCCTAAGAGATACTAAAAAACAAAATTCAAACAGAATTTTTGGAAGGTTATAGGAAGAGCGCAGAGCGACGAGATAGCAGAGAGCAAACGATTGGTAATGATAAGACTTTTACTCCGAACAAAGCGAGGGCGTGTGTTTGGCTCACACTCGCACATTTTTCAATATATTTTTTAATTATTGTTGAGTTTTGGTTAGTAAAAAAGATTTTGAAGGGTATTAACAAGCAGCGGCATAGCGAATAAAGTCCGTGTCGTCGCTTCTTTTGGACAAAGTCAGGCATCAACATTAATCCGCCTTGATCGCCTTGTAGCGCCACCAAACTTTTTATACTCTGTACGAGGGACGTCCCAGAAATGGCCGACCTAGCACAGTAGTGTTGGAAAATGTTCACAAAAAATATTAAAAAGGGGAAGTACCGACTATTAAAAGCTTAAGTTTGAAGTTTGGTGCCTTTACCTTGCACAGTTTTTTTTTGGTCGATTTTAATAGAGAACGCTTGTTATTGATTTGCAAACATGGACAAAATTGGTCATCGTTATGTGATACAATACTTTCATATAAAAGGTCTTAGTCCAACCAATATTAAAAAGGAGCTGGATTCTACCTTACGTAATTCTGCTCCCTCGTTTACAACAATAAAATATTGGGTGGCTGAGTTTAAGCGAGGTCGTTTGAGCTGCGAAGATGAACATCGTAATGGGTGACCACTTCAGAAATGGTGGCCAAAATTCAAAAATGTGTATTGAGTGACCGGCTATTGAAAGTTCGTGAGTTAGCTGAATGTGAAGGCATTTTAAACAGTGCTGTACATCGCATATTGACCGAAAAATTGGACATGAAAAACTTATGCGCAAGATGGGTGCCGCGTTTGCTGACCTCACGCCCCTTATTCGCCAGACTTAGCTCCCACTGACTATTTCTTATTTCCAAACTTGAAAAAATGGCTCGGAGGAAAAAGATTTGGCAACAATGACGAGGTAGAGTCCGAGGTTAATGCCTCTTTTGAAGTGCTTCACAGTTCTTATTATAAAAAAGGTATCGAAAAGTGTATCGACCTAAAAGGATCCTATGTTAAAAAATAAAAAAAAAAAATTATAAATTTTTGTGTTTTAGTAGTTTGGTTGGCTATTTCTGGGACGGCCCTCGTACGTTTGACAAATGGTTAGCCAGTTTCTGGGCTGAGGTGGTAACTATGGCAACTAGAGCTTCTTGCAAGCTCCTTCCTGTCGAGCCGGCTCTATAGTTGCCCCAGAAACTGTGTTTTACCAATAAGGAAGTTGTTCGCAAGCCTTTCACTGTAGCCGAATTCTTAGCTTATTTTAGTTTGAGGAAAAAGTTGATGAGCTTCAATATCACAGAACAGCACAGCACACCCTACCTCTAATCTAGCTCTAAAAATATTAGAAAATATCAAAAAGTATGCCGACATTTTTTATTAAATATTGCGAGGTTTAAATATTTCAATAAATTTCTTTTTGTACTTGAATAAAGTCAATTGTATTTAGAGATTAGGAAACCATAAAAATATAAAATTTGTTGCGTTATCTCTTCGCATCCGAATTTCGTTTTCAGAAGATTGCTTTATATTAGCCATTATCGATGTCTCATACATGCACCGGTCGCTTGTTCATCTCCTTGAACTGTTCGTACAGCGAGGAGATGGAAGAGTGCATATAAATTTGAAAAACTGCAAAAGATCAAAAGAAGTTCGAGTTATAATTTTAACGAGTACATATACAGCTATTTTAAGATTTTTTTAAAACAAAATGAGTTTTGAGCATTCCTACTTACGCACAATTAAAGCTATGCCCAAGGGATTTCTTTGTAAACCACAAATTATTTGAAAAGATATATAAATGACATTAAAGAGCAGCCAAGGCACCAATTTTGAATGACTCTCCTAGAAATAAAAATGAGACAATTACGGAATCTTAAACAAATATTTGAGTTAAGTACCATTTTGATTGCTAACACTAGTAGTGCCGAAAAAAATAAATTGAGCACGAAAATAGCAGCAATAAAGCCAAGAATTATTCGGCCATCTGGAAAAATGTTTAGTCCTCGTTTCATAGGTATCTTGCCTCAGTGCTCTTACCCTGATTGCTGTCTGTTGCAGCCATCGCTTGGGCTATTATGATTAACATAATAGCTGAGAATATAATGCTAAGTATGCCAATAACATAGCCGGCGGTTTTAAGTTTCATACAGCAACAGCTGTTCATTATTTTCACTTTTTATGTTCTTAAATTCCACTTCACAAGTTGTGTCTTCCTTCACGTTGTGCTGTTCAACTGATACTAATTTGTGTAGTTCTAGTCGAGAATAATCAAGCTTCCGTTGAGAGTTCGAAGCACCAAGATTCCTATGACAGATTGTTGAAGATGAGTCCAAAACTCACAAAAATTATTTTGATTAGGTGAAATTTCAGGGTATATGGGTGTGACACGGAAACCTCTGGAGATTTTCGTATAAACGAATGCTATATCTTCCACTATAGAAGCAGTCTAGAAATTTTTTAACAAAACTATAAGAAAGTCAATTTTGGAAGGTAACATCGCAGGCAGATCAAGTTTATTTTTATTTTTGGCTACGCCCCCTCCCGCTCCCGCAATATCGAAAAACCTCATATCTCCCACAGTTTTATAGATAGAAGGTTCGATCCTTTTGGAGATACGAGGTGTTTTCAAAAAGTATCGCGAATTTTCAAATTTTCGCAGGCTACGTATATTCGAATTTCGATTTTTTGTGGCGTTATGTTTCGGTCACAGTTTTGGTCACTGTTTCGGCCACAGTTTCGGTCACTGTCTTGGTCATTGTTTTGGTCACTGTTTCGGACACTGTTTGGTCACTGTGTTGGTCACTGTTTGGTCACTGTTTTGGTCACTATTTTCTTCACTGTGTTGGTCACTGTTTGGTCACTGTTTTGGTCAGTATTTTCTTCACTGTTTCGGTCAATGTTTTGGTCACTGATTGGTCGCCGCTTACTCACAACCCACCTGCCCCTATCTTTGTCTTGCGAAGACGAAAGCTGCTGATTTTGCCAATTCAAAAGCGTAGCCTAAGAAATCTGTCGCAAAGACAATCGTGGCATTTAGAAAAGCTACTTGCCGCCTGTTGAAATGATAAAAGTTATCGCGGCATGTAGAAAAGCTACTTAACAACTCTACAAACTACATTTTCATGTAGTTTTCATTTTGTTTTCTCTGTGTGAACAGATTTTTCCCAATGTGTATTTTCCCAGAAAGCTATTCTGCTTAAAGCTGGGTATCCAGCACAGCGAAGTCAAAAAATTCCTGGCAAACTTAATATCCAGCAACTCGAACGAAATCCACTCTTTGCATAGATAGCGGCGTAACGATAGCGGCGTTTCGAAAGCGTGCGTAGCTGATAGACAGCTCAGGAAAATGATGCTTACAATTATTTTGGATGTGTGTGGGTGGAGATCAAAGATTTGTTTTAATTAAATTATAAATTGCGGTTTTTGTTTTGTAATAGTTTCATTCTTTATTATTGCTACACAAGCAGCAGATTCATTTTGCCAAGGTACTCCCGGCTGCTAAGCTTACTTTCTTATTTTGTACTCAATTGAAACAGACATTATTTAATTGGCTACCAACCGTGGAGTCTTACTTCTTTGATACAGTGCGCGCTCTTTTCGGGCCACACTGCAGTGTCTTGCTCAGCCATCGTCCCAATAACTTCGAACGAACATTATGATACCAATGTGACTGATGTCGACTCTTCCTTCGTCTATTTGTCTATCTATCTCGGAGATAGTACATCCTGACTCAGCTTTAAATGTAACTGACACATGGGCATCTTTCAGTGCTGACTGCACAGATGTATGTACGTCGGAACCAGCACTCCCGACCGCTCAATCAATAATAAACCAATAGACCACTAAGCCACTCGTTGGTTTAACGCTATTTTGTTTAAACTTATTCAAATTCAAACTAGGAAATCAGTGTAACCTTGTGCATTTTGGGATGATTAGGCCAAACTATTTAACTTGGGTTCCACATACTCAAAATAAATTGCAAATTTGTGGAAGGAATTTTCCGCAGTACTGGATACACCCCTTAGGTGGTAAATTAATCCAGAAAAACATCTTATGATTCTTCTTAGAATTAACATTAATAAAATATATTTTGGCCAGTTTTTAAAACATTTTTGGGAATCTGCATAATTTCGCGTTCTTAAAACAAGTGGTTACCGTCCAAAGAAACCACTCTGAATAACTCAGCTTTCTACTTCATTCATAAATTGTGATACAAATATTTAATCGACTTCCTTCCTGGAAATGTAGATAATTTTTTAATTACATCGAGAAGTTACATTTTCACCTTTCCATAATCACAATTCGCAACCATGAAGTAATGAAAATTATTTATTGGCAGGCTGGTAATGAACTGGAGTATTGGCAGAATTTGGAAAGTCTTGCCGCTGTCGATTGTCCTTAAATTGTTTGTACAGCGAGTATATGGCAATAAAGAAGTAAATATCTAAGCCTGCAAAAAAAGAAAAGGAAGATTTGTTTAATATTTGCTTTTAAATACGAGCTCTGTTTTAGTAATTGTTAATTTCGATCAATGGTTATATGAAAATGTGTGCTACGAGGGCCGTCCCAGAAATGTCCGACCTAGCACAGTAGTGTTGGAAAATGTTCACAAAAAATACTAAAAAGGGGAAGTACCGACTATTAAAAGCTTAAGTTTGAAGTTTGGTGCCTTTACCTTGCACAGTTTTTTTTGGTCGATTTTAATAGAGAACGCTTGTTATTGATTTGCAAACATGGACAAAATTGGTCATCGTTATGTGATACAATACTTTCATATAAAAGGTCTTAGTCCAACCAATATTAAAAAGGAGCTGGATTCTACCTTACGTAATTCTGCTACCTCGTTTACAACAATAAACTATCGGGTGGCTGAGTTTAAGCGAGGTCGTTTGAGCTGCGAAGATGAACATCGTAATGGGCGTCCAAATGAGGTGACCACTTCAGAAATGGTGGCCAAAATTAAAAAATGTGTATTGAGTGACCGGCGATTGAAAGTTCGTGAGTTAGCTGAATGTGTAGGCATTTCAAAAAGTGCTGAACATCGCATATTGACTGAAAAATTGGACATGAAAAAGTTATGTGCAAGATGGGTGCCGCGTTTGCTGACTTCAGAACAAAAACGCCGGTTCACACCTCTGCCGTTGCAATGGCTAAAATTAATGAATTTAAATTTGAATTGCTACCTCACGCCCCTTAATCGCCTGACTTAGCTCCCTCTGATTATTTCCTATTTCCAAACTTGAAAAAATGGCTCGGAGGAAAAAGATTTGGCAACAATGAAGAGGTGGAGTCCGAGGTTAATGCCTATTTTGAAGGTATCGAAGCTATTGAACATCGCTGGGAAAAGTGTATCGACCTAAAAGGATCCTATGTTGAAAAATAAAAAAAAAAAGATAAATTTTTGTGTTTTAGTAGTTTGGTCGGCTATTTCTTGGACGGCCCTTGTAGATGGCCCTGTTTTCTTCCCAGACACCCTTTTAACTTTTGTCAATAATTTGGTGCTACTATTTTGTAAAAAAATGAGCTTAGCGCTTGAAATGCTAGTTATCAAGTCGGAAATATTTAACTTTTTTCTATTTCTCAGTAGACACCTCAACAAAAGGGCTCGCAAAACAAAAAAGTCCATACAAAAAAAAATTCACGACTTATGGCACCAAGGCGCTTTGGCGCTCGCTTTGTTGCCAGTGCACACTTCCCACATAAGGTTTCAACAGAGGACCATAATTTACTAGATTGGTATTTTTCAGTATATTTACCGATAACTCAAGAAATAATAGATTTCTATGGTTTGGAGAGGTATCGCAATTCCTCCATGATTGCTGCCACTGCTGGTTAGTCAGACCAATTAGAGGCACCCAATCGGACTTGACTGCATGCCAGAAGCACATCTCGTACACAACTTTTGCCACTAAGAAGTAGTTGCAAAAACCAACAATCTTCCTTTCGGTTTTGTATAGGGGCGAAACGCAGCAGGAACTGTTCTATTAGAAGTGTTTTAACTACGTCAAAACGCTCGGCTCTCTCTGCTCCATGCTGGATGAGTGCTATTAGAAGGGACGTTTACATGTTGTGCAGACTTCTTCGCTTCTAACCTACTGCCAAAAGGAACGTGCATCAGTTTTCATACAGATTAAATGCCTTCTATCATACTGCAAAAGCTGGTAGTGCATTCTTCCTTGTAAAATAAAGTGTGCCAGAAGGCATTCTCCGCCAGATCCAAATGGGTAGGCAAAAAATACATTTACATTTTTGCGTTGGTGTCTGTGAGAGCAGCGCAAAAATTGCTCTAAATTTCAGTAGCAACGCGTGGGCCGCGGCGTAGGAAAGCAAGCAACCCAGCCGCGCTTGTGCAGCTTATACTGTGTGTGTTGGAGCATGGTATAACAACTAAGCTACTTGAGTACTTTGCTGAGGGCGCACACTGGGAGCGCCGTAACTTGGTTGTTGTTGCATGGTCTGAACTGAAACATATTGTAATTCCACAGGAATTTAAAGCGCTCGCTCGCGCATATCAGTGTATGCTCACCTACATATGTATGCAAGCTTACCCAGTCGGACTTTTCAGGGGTGACGCCATCAGCAGCCTGCTTTCTCACTTTTTCAGTACTGCAGAAGTACTAACGTTGTAAGTGAACCCCTAAGTTGCATGTACTGACTATTTATGTGCAATTTCCTGCCACCAGATGTACTGAGATTTCTCAACACATTCTGCAAAGTCCGACTGGGTAGGCCAATGTACACAACTACAATTAAATATACTCTGAAATCGACACACAACCATCATTGGTGGCTGGGCGGCGCTGGAGGGCTTCGAACACCCTCAACAATATTTATAAACGAATGTTCAAATTAATGAAAGAATGCTTATCTATATATAGCAACTATAGAGAGCAAAAAACATATTCAAATTCTACACTCGTTAGACAACTTATTTTGATTTAGGTTTTGCAACTTACCTATAGTCACAATCGACCCGCTAAATGCTAAGAAAATATTTAAGACATTTAACACCAAGTTAATGGGTCTGAGAACCAGCCAGGGCAGTAAAAGTAAATGACGCTCCTAGAAAATAACGAAAATTGATTAAGTTTTGCATAAAAATACTTTGATGTGTACATACCTTCTCAATGCCCCACAAAAGCATGAGCGAGGCAAGTATATTGAGCACCATTACAGCCATGTAGATGCAGCAAAATTTCACAATGCCTGAAATTGTAAACACATACGAGGTGTGTTCAAAAAGTATCGCGAATTTTGTGTTTTTTCAAAAATTATTTATTTATTCATGAATATCTATTTTGTCCCCTTCAAAGTAATCCCCATGAGATATTATACATTTGTGCCAACGGTTTTTCCAATCTTCGAAGCACTTCAAAAAATAATTTTTTTTAATCTTGTTCAGCTCCTCCTTCGATGCCGTCTTTATCTCGTGAAGCGTAGCGTAACGTCGTCCTTTCATGGGCCTCTTCAGTTTAGGGAACAAGAAAAAGTCTCAGGGGGCCAGATCTGGGGAATACGGTGGATGCGGCATCATTAGTGTGTTGTTTTTGGCCAAAAAGTCGCGCACAAGCAACGATGCCTGAGCAGGGGCGTTATCGGCGTTCTTCCACAAATCCGGGAGTTTCTGGAGGATTGCTTCGCGCAAATTGCGCATGACTTGAAGGTAATATTCCTTATTGACCGTTCTTCCCTGTGGCAAGAACTTATGATGCACCACTCCCCTGCAATCGAAGAAAACTGTCAGCAAAACTTTTACATTCGACCGAACTTGGCGCGCTTTTTTCGGTCTTGGTTCGTGCGGCAGCTTCCATTGAGATGATTGAGCTTTGGTTTCCACGTCATAACCATAAACCCACGATTCGTCACCAGTTATGACCTCTGGAGCAAATTTGGGTCGTAGCGGACAGAGTTTAACATCTCATTAGCAATGTTCATGCGATGCTGTTTTTGGTCGCAATTGAGGTAAAAATCGAAGACGATCCAAAACACGTGCAAGCGAAGCAGCTGTCAACATTTAAGTGAACATTAAAAATGGCCGAGCTTGTCGGCATAAGTGAGAGAAGTGAGAGAAGCAACATAACGCCACAAAAAAATCGAAATTCGAATATACGTAACCCGCGAAAATTAAAAATTCGCGATACTTTTTGAACACACCTCGTACAAATTTCCATACTGATTAAACCTTAGTTCTCTTACCCATCTTTAGATCTTCCACAGGAATATCTTCCTTTGGCACATTACTGGCCATATACTCAGTAAAGTCATCGATACTTCCCAGTACCCCGGCCAGTATAATGACAATTAAAAATGATCCAAAGTAATCCAGAAAGCCAATGACACAGCCGCCGGTAGTAAGCCGCATAAAGCAACAACTAGTCAACATTTTTAGAAACTTTTTTGTTCTCTTTGGACTCGAACAGTGGTGCTTCTCGCAGGGCTGCCTAAGAGACACTAAAAAACAAAATTCAAACAGAATTTATTGAAAGTTATAGAAATAGCAGAGAGCAAACGATTGGTAATGATAAGACTTTTACTCCGAACAAAGCGAGGGCGTGTGTTAAGCTCACACTCGCACATTTTTCAATATATTTTTTTAATTATTGTTGAGTTTTGGTTAGTAATAAAGATTTTGAAGGGTATTAACAAGCAGCGGCATAGCGATTTAAGTCCGTGTGGTATATTTCCCCGGCGAAAGTAAGTCGCTTCTTTTGGACAAAGTCAGGCATCAACATTAATCCGCCTTGATCGCCTTGTAGCGCCACCAAACTTTTTATACTCTGTACGAGTACCGTCCCATAAATGGCCGACCTAGCACTGTAGTGTTGGAAAATGTTCACAAAAAATATTAAAAAGGGGAAGTACCGACTATTAAAAGCTTAAGTTTGAAGTTTGGTGCCTTTACCTTGCACAGTTTTTTTTTGTCGATTTTAATAGAGAACGCTTGTTATTGATTTGCAAACATGGACAAAATTGGTCATCGTTATGTGATACAATACTTTCATATAAAAGGTCTTAGTCCAACCAATATTAAAAAGGAGCTGGATTCTACCTTACGTAATTCTGCTACCTCGTTTACAACAATCCTATCGGGTGGCTGAGTTTAAGCGAGGTCGTTTGAGCTGCGAAGATGAACATCGTAATGGGCGTCCAAATGAGGTGACCACTTCAGAAATGGTGGCCAAAATTCAAAAATGTGTAGTGAGTGACCGGCGATTGAAAGTTCGTGAGTTAGCTGAATGTGTAGGCATTTCAAAAAGTGCTGTACATCGCATATTGACCGAAAAATTGGACATGAAAAACTTATGCGCAAGATGGGTGCCGCGTTTGCTGACCTCACGCCCCTTATTCGCCAGACTTAGCTCCCACTGACTACTTCTTATTTCCAAACTTGAAAAAATGGCTCGGAGGAAAAAGATTTGGCAACAATGACGAGGTGGAGTCCGAGGTTAATGCCTATTTTGAAGAGCTTCACAGTTCTTATTATAAAACAGGTATCGAAAAGTGTATCGACCTAAAAGGATCCTATGTTGAAAAATAAAAAAAAAGGATAAATTTTTGTGTTTTAGTAGTTTGGTTGGCTATTTCTGGTACGGCCCTCGTACGTTTGACAAATGGTTAGCCAGTTTCTGGGCTGAGGTGGTAACTATGGCAACTAGAGCGTCTTGCAAACTCCTTCCTCTCGAGCCGGCTCTATAGTTGCCCCAGAAACTGTGTTTTACCAATAAGGAAGTTGTTCGGAAGCCTTTCACTGTAGCCGAATTCTTAGCTTATTTTAGTTTGAGGAAAAAGTTGATGAGCTTCAATATCACAGAAACAGCACAGCAAACCCTACCTCTAATCTAGCTCTAAAAATATTAGAAAATATCAAAAAGTATGCCGACATTTTTTATTAAATATTGCGAGGTTTAAATATTTCAATAAATTTTCTTGGGTACTTCAACAAAGTCAATTGTATTTAGAGATAAGAAAACCATAAAAATATAAAATTTGTTGCGTTATCTCTTCGCATCCGATTTTCGTTTTCAGAAGATTGCTTTATATTAGCCATTATCGATGTCTCATACATGCTCCGGTCGCTTGTTCATCTCCTTGAACTTTTCGTACAGCGAGTAGATGGAACAGTACATATAAATTTCAAAAACTGCAAAAGATCAAAAGAAGTTCGAGTTATAATTTTAACGAGCACATATACAGCTATTTTAAGATTTTTTTTTAAAACAAAATGAGTTTTGAGCATTCCTACTTACGCACAGGTAAAGCTATGCCCAAGGGATTTCCTAGTAAACCAAAAATTATTTGAAAAGATATATAAATGACATTAAAGGTCAGCCAAGGCTCCAATTTTGAATGACTCTCCTAGAAATAAAAATGGGACAATTACGGAATCTTAAACAAATATTTGAGCTAAGTACCATTTTGATTGCTAACACTAGTAGTGCCGAAAAAAATAAATTGAGCACGAACATAGCAGCAATAAAGCCAAAAATTATTCGGCCATCTGAAAAAATGTTTAGTCCTCGTTTCATAGGTATCTTGCCTCAGTGCTCTTACCCTGATTGCTGTCTGTTGCAGCCATCGCTTGGGCTATTATGATTAACGCAATAACTGAGTATATAATGCTTAGTATGCCAATAACATAGCCGGCGGTTTTAAGTTTCATAAAGCAACAGCTGTTCATTATTTTCACTTTTTATGTTCTTAAATTCCAATTCACAAGTTGTGTCTTCCTTCACGTTGTGCTGTGCTGTTCAACTAATACTAATTTATGTAGTTCTAGTCGAGAATAATCAAGCTTCCGTTGAGAGTTCGAAGCACCAAGATTCCTATGACAGATTGTTGAAGATGAGTCCAAAACTCACAAAAATTATTTTGATTAGGTGAAATTTCAGGGTATACGAGGTGTGTTCAAAAAGTATCGCGAATTTTGAATTTTCGCGGGTTACGTATATTCGAATTTCGATTTTTTTGGGGCCGTATGTTGGGACTCATGTCTCTCACTTATGCCGACAAGCTCGGCCATTTTGAATGTTCACTTAATTGTTGACAGCTGCTTCGCTTGCACGTGTTTTGGATCGTCTTCGATTTATACCTCAATTGCGACCAAAAACAGCATCGCATGAACATTGCTAATGAGATGTAAACTCTGTCCGCGACTACCCAAATTTGCTCCAGAGGGTCATAACTGGTGACGAATCGTGGGTTTATGGTTATGACGTGGAAACCAAAGCTCAATCATCTCAATGGAAGCTGCCGCACGAACCAAGACCGAAAAAAGCGCGCCAAGTTCGGTCGAATGTGAAAGTTTTGCTGACAGTTTTCTTCGATTGCAGGGGCATGGTGCATCATGAGTTCTTGCCACAGGGAAGAACGGTCAATAAGGAATATTACCTGCAAGTCATGCGCAATTTGCGCGAAGCAATCCGCCAGAAACGCCCGGATTTGTGGAAGAACAAAAATTGGCTTTTGCACCACGATAACGCCCCTGCTCACACATCGTTTCTTGTGCGCGACTTTTTGGCCAAAAACAACACACTAATGATGCCGCAGCCACCGTATTCCCCAGATCTGGCCCCCTGTGAGTTTTTCTTGTTCCCTAAACTGAAGAGGCTCATGAAAGGACGACGTTACGCTACTCTTGACGAGATAAAGACGGCATCGAAGGAGGAGCTGAACAAGATAAAACAAAATGATTTTTTGAAGTGCTTCGAAGATTGGAAAAACCGTTGGCACAAGTGTAAAATATCTCATGGGGATTACTTTGAAGGGGACAAAATTGATATTCATTCATATAATTCATATAATAAATAAATAAATAATTATTGAAAAACACAAAATTCGCGATTCTTTTTGAACACACCTCGTATTTAGTAATCAGGATTACTTATCGATCCGCTAAAGGAATGGTCAATATCGGATGAATGGTTGTCGAGTTATAAGGAAAACAAACAATTATGGGCAGCACTTCACAGGTACAGAGTATGTTCTAGTATGTTCTTTCTTGTTTTTATATATAAAGATAGATGGGCGAAATGTTAACAATCATTATAGTTTATTGACATTTAAAGAAAAGTGAACAGAAATAATAAGATTAGTAAAGGCCGAGCCTTAAAACATCTCAAAGCGTTAGTTGGAAGAAAAGTAAGGACTCGAAGCATTGATGCTTTGAAAATCCCTTTTCACTCCAGTTAATACAGCAATTTTTTTTAGGTCATAACAAATCAGCCCTTCTAGTTTCAGGCATCAAAAAGGTAAACATAATCAATATGTGATAGCAATAGTATGATTTTTCAATTTTATTTCTAGGAGCGTCATTTGCAATTATTGCCTTGGTTGATCCTTAATGGGTTAGTTATAATTTTTTTCATTTATCAAGCTTCCGCGCAGTGGGAAAAACGGCCAGATTAGCTCCGATTAATTGAATTTTCAAAATAAATATTTGCGCCAATTTCGTTTTGTAATCGATTACTAATATATCTGATAGGCCAAAAACCCTTTTGTTTTTCTTTTGACCTCAATATTCGCACAGCTGGGAGTCATCAAACTAACATGATTGCACCAGCTGCATACATAAGCTTTCCCGCTTTTTTTGTGTGACTGCGGCTTATTTACGCGAAATTGGTAAATTGAGAGAAAAATTAAATTAAGTATTTATAATTAACTTCAAAGGTATGTATTAACTAAAATATATGTGTTGGTGACTTGTCATTGTGTTTCGTGTCGTATACTTGTGGTTCTTTAAGGTGATATTTTAACTTATAATTTTTACTAGAACATTCAACTTTCGTAGAGCTAAACTTTCTTCGTTCGACAGCGTTCGCTCTAATTGTTGTTTCTAAAAATTGTATAATGTGTTGTGATGTCAAATGTCCAAATTGTGGAACCACCTTCGTCCACTTACTGAAGAATTTTTTTTTTTTTTAGCGAAAATGTCAGTGTCCAGGCGTGTGTTATTTTTGGTATAACGAATGGAAGTTGACGCTTCTAAAAGAAATATTGCTGTGGATTCATACGTATTTACCAATATTATTGCTAGGTCCACTTATAGCAATAGTTTCTAAGCGAATCCAAAGTTTCACTTCAAAATTGGCAATGAAATGGAGAGAAAACCATTGACATAAATAAATTTGAGAAAAACAACAAAGACTGGTTAGATAGTGAAATTATTTTGATACTGGGAGACCCGCAATGAGTTTTAGTGACTGTCAAGAAACCACAAAGAAAAAGAAAATATCTGACATCGCCACAGAAATTCCGTCTGCGGCTAGGACTAGCTTATACAAGGATGGCAAAAGAAATGCATCAATGGTGGTATCTTCTCTTACTCTCGATGAACAACCGTCAAAGAGATTAAAATCTGTCATTCAATCTGAAGATAAAAAACAAATTAAGTATACGGCAGAGGAAGCTTTAGCTTTTTATATTGATGGTGGTTACACAAAACGGGTTTATATGGACTTGGTGAGTGGTACCAAACAGAGGAATGCAAACATATTTCCCACATATAATGTTCTACGGTCTGCAAAGAAACTGTGCTACAACTTATCGACCATTCTTTCGAGGTACCTTTGTAATGCCTGGTTGATCACACAGTTTCCAGAATTTTTAGTGCACATAGCCAAGAACTTAAAACTTCGGCAAATAATAATATTGAAGACATACAAATGGGGTTGTGATGGAAGTAGTGGCCACGCAACTTATCGGCAAAATTTTGATGATATTGACGCTTGCATGATCGACCAACATATGTTTGCGGTATGCTTGGTACCATTACAAATAGTTTCTGGATCTAATATACTCTGGAAAAATATGAAACCTTCAACTACTCGGTATTGCAGGCCATTAAAACTACTTTGTCAAAAGGAAACAGCAGACTTAGTACGTGATGAAGTAAATAACGTCAAAAACCAAATTGCCCAAATACAGCCAACCGGATTAGAAAACTTCACAGTTCATCATCAATTTCAAATGACTATGATCGATGGAAAGGTATTTGCGATATATCACCCAAAAATATGAACGACTTACAAATGATAAAAAATTTACCTTGCAAAGAGAATTTATATGAATGTGGATTATCAACACTACACGCTTCGCTTCTTTGAATGTATTCTGCATATCGCCTACAGAATTCCAATTCAAAAATGTCAAGTCCGCAGTTCGGATAAAGCGATTTTTAATGAAAAAAAAAGGAATACAAAACAAACTGAGACAGAAAATGTCTATATTGGTTCATCTCCCTATGGCTGGATCAGGTTCAACCAATAACGGAAATACAGCTAGAAAATTTTTCCAGCAACCAGAATTAGCTGCGCAAATAACTGGTGCAAGCTATTCATTAATTAATAGATTTGGTGTTATTTTACGCACAATGGCTTCTGGCCATGAAGTAAATACAGATGCCTTTCACCTTTATGCATATGGAACAGCAACTGTATTTGTAGATGTGTATCCTTGGTTCTACATGCCTACATCTGTGCATAAAATTTTGATACATGGTGCAGATATAATCAAACATTTTTCTCTTCCAGTTGGTATGTTTTCTGAAGAAGCTCTAAATAAAGACCTTAGAAAATTTCGCTTACATAACTGCCGAAAAAATTCTCGCGAAAATACCATGGAGGACCTGGCGCATTCCCTTTTTATTTCTTCTGATCCTTACATTAAAATGCTATCAAAAGGTTTAGCGAAGTCTACAAGAAACTACGAACATTTAAATAATGATGTAATAAGTCTTCTTTTGATAAGCAATGAGCATTATATGTCAGATAACAGTTGTTCAGATACTGAATAAATTCAATAAATTAAAAATAAAAAAATTAAAATTTTTAGCTTAGTAAAAAAAATGTTTTTTTATTTGTTTATACTAATTGTGTTTTTATCTGTAAAAAAAATTAACCCGACAAAAATCGGATAATTTTTTAAGGAGTTATTAATAAATCAGAGCTAATCTGGTTGTTTTTTCCCGCTGTGTTCCGCTGGGACCGTGAGTCATTTTCTACATATCCCCGAAGTGCCAGATGTTGAAACAGTTTTGAATACGAATTCATAAGAACATTTGATTATACAAAATTGGTTTTATACAAATACCAAAGAGATTTGTTTGATTCTATGTAATTTCATTAACTTGTAACAGTTTAATAAATACAAACTTTTGGATCATTCTTTTGTCACACTTTTCTTAGTTATTAGCGGAACCCAAACAATATTATAATTACGATGATCAAATGGGAAATTCAACAACTTGTAGGACAAAATTACATCGAAAAAAGTTAAATCGTTTTGCGATTAATCTTTGGTTGAATGTATAGGTTAGGCGCCCTGAATTCCTGGTATAGGATATTGCTTTTCCTTTTGATTGCTCCAAACAATAGCTAAAGTCAGAAAAGATAGTCTTAAATCGCACAAATATTAATAATAGTGAAAAAATTAAAAATGATTTGTCAGTTTCAGGGGTACATTCAGCACTGCCGCTGAAATTTGTCGAAAATATGCCTTAAAATGTTTCGTTTTGAGGTTCGGTCTTGGAACGTTTTATGTTTAACAGTTCGAATATATATTTGAATGGCCACAAATCAAAATAATTTTTGTGAGTTCCAGTCTCATTTTCAACAATAAATAAGCCCGACATATGCTTTATTAATCTCAACTAGAAATACGTATTTTAGTATCAGTTGGATTGCAAAACGGAAAGGAAGGCACAACGTGTGAAGAGGAATTTAAAAACAAAAAACGTGAAAATGTTAAAAAGCTGTTGCTTTATGAAACTTAAAACCTCCGGCTATGTTATTGGCGTACTTGGAATTATCACCTCAGTTATTGCGTTACTCACAATAGCCCAAGTGATGGCTGCCTCAAGAATTGATCAGCGTAAGAGAACTGAGGCAAGGTACCTGTGAAACGAAAACTAATGAAATTTTCAGATGGTCGCTTAATACTCAGCATTTTCGCTGTTATCTTGGTGCTGCATTTGATTTGTTCGTCATTGCTAGTGTCGGGAACGGTTGAGGTACTAAACTGAAATATATGATTAAGATTGTTCAATTGTCCCTTTTTATTCCCAGGAGCAACATTCGAAACTGTTGCCCTGGCTGATCTATAATGGCATTTATATGATTTCTCAAATAATTTGTGGCTTACAAGAAATTCCCTTGGGCATGGCTTTAGCTGTGGGTTAGTATGAATTCTCTTTATTTCATACTTCATGCTTTATTTTCATACTTTAACAATATTTTACTCATTGCCAGCTCTTGAAGTTTATATGTACTATGCCATCTACTCGCTGTACAAACAGTTCAAGGAGACGAACAAGCGACCGCTGCAAGTATGAGACGCCGATATTGGCGGATGTAGACCAAACTTTTGGAAACGAATTTCGAAGGCGAAGAGATTACTCAACTTTGTTATTTTTATGATTTCCTTATCTCTACACACAGTTGACGTTATTCAAATAAATGTATAAAAAATATTTCATTGACATTTAAAAAGAATCTAATTATATTTCGCAATATTTAATAAGAAAAATAGGGGAAAGTTAACTTGCCGGCCGAAGTTTGTATACCCTGCAGATTCCATGAAAACAAAAAGTTTTTCTCACAAGAACTTTTTTTCGACCGATCTTTCATACTGTGCTATACTATAGTTCGATTTTGATAAAATACTGAAATGTGTTAAAGTATATAAATAGATTAGCAATAAAAAGGACGTTTTCATTGAAAACAAAAATTTTCTACTGACTAGTTTTTCGACCGACTTGAAGCTTCTAAGTCACGATTGACCCAATGTAGAATTTAATATATAAAAAGTATCAAATAAAGACGTTATAAAAACAAAAATTTTCCAAAAAATTTCGACCAATCGTCCTATGGCGTATACTAAGTACGGACAAACTTAGTGTATCGGGAAGGGATAGTAAATAAGAAATACACACTTTGGAGGCGTTTCCATTAAAAACAAAAAGTTTTTCTTTAAGACTTGTCAACCGATCGTTTCTATGCACTATATCTATAGTCACGACGGCGGTCGACAAATGTCACGTATGTGTACCAGAAGACTGGCAAACTTTGGTGAGGATAGCTTTTAAACTGACGGAGGAGATACATAGAAACAGACAGACGACAGCGGACGACGCGAAGGGCTAAAAACCAGCCGTATTGTCAAGAATATATACTTTAGTGGTCGGAGATGCTTCCTTTTACAAACACCGCACATTTTATAATACCCTCGCAGGGTATAAAAATAGGGAAGTTAACTTCGGCTCGGCCGAAGTTTTGAATACCCTTGCGGCTGGCTCCAATGAAAATAAAAAAGTTTTTCTAACTAAGACTACTTTTTGGACCTTACTTTTCTATGGGATCTATACTATATAGATGTCTGATTTCGACCAAACTTGGTGAAATCATGGAAAAGCAAAATACACTGTTAATAACGGTATTACGAGGCGATCCCATTTATAACAAAAAAGTTTTTCTTACTAGAACTTCTTTTTCGACCGATCATTCATTCTGCAGCTATATGCTATAGTCATCCGATTTTGACAAAACTTTGCAGAAATGTTTTAAATGAGATAAAATAAGAATATGCCAATAAAAAGGACGTTTTCATTATAAACAAAAAAGTTTTTCTCAATAGAACTAGTTTTTCGACCGATCGTTCCTATGGGAGCTTTATGCTACAGTCATCCGATTTCGACCAAACTTTGTAGAATTGTGTAAAACTATATAAAATAAGTGTATACCAATGATAAACAAAAAAGTTTTTCTCACTAGAACTTCGACCGATCGTTCCTATGGCAGCTATAAGCTATAGTCATCCGATTTCGACCAAACTTAGTGAAATCATGGGAAAGGATAGTAAACTAAGAAATGCGTACTTTGGAGGCGTTTCCATTAAAAACAAAAAAGTTTTTCTCACTAAGACGAGTTTTCTGACCGATCGTTCCTATGACAGCTATATGCTATAGTCATCCGATCCGGCCTGTTCCGACAAATGTGCAGCGTATTTGTACCAAAAGACTTCGTGCAAAGTTTGGTGAGGATAGCTTTAAAACTGACGGAGGAGACAGCATAGAAACAGACGGACAGACGGACAAGGCTAAATCAACTCAGCTCGTCATGCTGATCAAGAATATATATACTTTATGTGGTCGGAGATGCTTCCTTTAATGCTTTACAAACATCCGCACAATTTTATAATACCCTTTGCAAGGGTATAAAAATGATAAATTTTTTGTTTTAGTAGTTAGGTCGGCTATTTCTGGGACGGCCCTCGTGCGTTTGACGAATGGTTAGCCAGTTTCTGGGCTGTGGTGGTAACTATGGCAACAAGAGCTTCTTGCAAACTCCTTCCTCTCGAGCCGGCTCTATAGTTGCCTCAGAAACTGTGTTTTACCAATAAGGAAGTTGTTCGCAAGCCTTTCACTGTAGCCGAATTCTTAGCTTATTTTAGTTTGAGGAAAAGTTGATGAGCTTCAATATCACAGAAACGGCACAGCACACCCTACCTCTAATCTAGCTCTAAAAATATTAGAAAATATCAAAAAGTATGTCGACATTTTTTATTAAATATTGCGAAGTTTAAATATTTCAATAAATTCTTTTGGGTACTTGAACAAGGTCAATTGTATTTAGAGATAAGGAAACCATAAAATATAAAATTTGTTGAGTTATCTCTTCGCATCCTAATTTCGTTTTCAGAAGATTGCTATATATTAGCCATTATCGATGTCTCATACATGCACCGGTCGATTGTTCATCTCCTTGAACTGTTCATACAGCGAGTAGATGGAACAGTACATATAAATTTCAAAAACTGCAAAAGATCAAAAGAAGTTCGAGTTATAATTTTAACGAGCACATATACAGCTATTTTAAGTTTTTTTTTTAAACAAAATGAGCTTTGAGCATTCCTACTTACGCACAGGTAAAGCTATGCCCAAGGGATTTCCTTGTAAACCAAAAAATAATTGAAAAGATATATAAATGACCTTAAACATCAGCCAAAGCTCCAATTTTGAATGACTCTCCTATAAATAAAAATGAGACAATTATGGAATCTTAATCAAATATTTGAGCTAAGTACCATTTTGATTGCTAACACTATTAGTGCCGAAAAAAATAAATTGAGTACCAAGATAGCAGCAATAATGCCAAGAAGTATTCGAAGATTGCCGTCTGATGCAGCCATCGCTTTGGTTATTATGATAAACCCAAGAAGTGATATTATAATTTCCAGTACGGCAATAACATAGCCGGCGGTTTTTAGCTTCATAAAGCAACAGCTGTTCAACATTTTTACTGTTTTTTATTTTTAAATTCCTCTTCACAAGCTGTGTCTTCCTTTATGTTGTGAAGTTCAACTGAGAGGAGATCGACCTTCAGAAAGATATTTGCGACTTCAAACTTAATGTCTGTGGTAACTTCAAATAAAGACACAGGAACATATCCGCACCAAACTCCGATCAATTTATTACTGACTTCAAAAGGGTTGGTGCTCATTGCACGAGCTGAGAGTGCCGAATGCGAGAGAGCACAAATACATATCACATATAAGAGCTTGCTTAAGGCTAGACTCTAGCCGCTAGAGTTGTATATATAGGGTGCTTGCATGCTACTACAATCGGCTATCCTGACCCTTAAAGATCTCCCGATCTTTAGTACTCTTACATCTTTATGATATCCCAGTTTAATCTTACTTTGTTTATTAACATAGATAATTTCAGTACTATCTTTAAACGGATTTTTCTTTACATTATTATTATTTTTCAATATTATTTTACTATCATTATCCATCCAAGGTTTTATATGTGCTACAGCCCAAACGCCTTTATATGGCACTCTTGAATGTTGGAAATTCTCAACATCTTCCAATTTGTACCGATCATTATTCAAAACTTTTGTTATTTGATAAGGTCCTTTGAATTTTGGAACCAATTTTCCTGTTACCCCTGCAGTTGAGTCAAAGTTTTTTATCATCACATATTCTCCTGTTTTGTACTCTCGTGCTACTCTTCGCTTACTATCTGTATATTTCTTATTATAAGTCTGAACTTCTTCTTGATTCTTTTCAGCTGTTCTTCTTATCATTGGTAAATTTCGATCTTTTGCTTTGTCACTCAATTCTTTTAAGTTTTATTTCAGTTCATCTATAACCTTACCTCTTTGTTGAACCCCAAAAAGTATTTTACTAGGATGCTGCTGTATGCTTCTTTGTTGTGTATTATTTAGGGCATATTTGACGGTTTCGATAACCACATCCCAATGCAATCCTCTTTCTGGTTTCACTAACTTGGCTATCATTCGCTTTGGGTGAGGCTGTTGCGATCTTTATATGTTTCACATCATTTGCTTCGAGGAATTCCTTAAAGTCATTTGACGTGAAGCAACTGCATCTGTCAGATACAATCGTTTTCGGTCGACTATAAGCCCGAAAGTAGTCTTTTAGACAGCCTATTACTTCTTTCCTATTAGTAGTTTTTGTGGCGTAGAGACGAACGAACTTAGTAAAGGCATCTAACATATGACGACTAATATGTATAAGTTTTTTCGACCTTCCGGTATCCACTGGTCCGTAATGGTCTATGTGAACAATTTCAAAAGGTAAGCTTCCTTTCGGTATATTATGTAGTAATATACCGACTGTGATTTTGTCGGTCCCTATATGACCCATCTCGTTGTGGTACTTATAAAGAAGATGTTCTTCCATGTCTTCTGGCACACAAAACGCTATGGACTTATCATTCTTCTTCCTATAAACTACTCCGTTTCGCATATCGTAGTGTTTATGTTCTGATTTTTCTAGCAAAGCTTTTATCGATTTCAATTTTTTATCCTTTCCTTGGCAAATTATTAAATTTTCCTCGAACGTATTGCTGTCAATTATTAACACATTTGTACACCTGCTCGATGTTCCAATATATAGTCGTAGTTTTGCAACTCAAGTGCTTTTGTTTAAAGTCATGGTAAGTGAGTTGCAATCCGTAACTATCTTGAACTGCTTTCCGAAAAGATATATTCGAAATCTTTGAAGAGCATAAATAATTGCCAATGTTTCCAGTTCGAAACTATGATACCTCGATTCGGTATCAGTGGTTCTTTTGGAAAAGTAGAAGATAGGCATCCATGCTCCGGCTTTCACTTAATTTTGCGATTTGCGATTTAAGCCAATTCGTACGATTTCAATTTAGAGTGCTCCGAAATTCGCAAGTTTTTGGTTATCGATAATGTTTCTTTCCCAACTTGTTATGTGTCATTTCACATAACAAAAGCAGCCGATGAGCGCCTATCGATAGCCATATATCGATATTTACCATGGCCAAATCGCAAATTGTTGTTATTGTACGCTGTTTTCCCCCTTGTTCATTTTCGTGCTTCTCTATTAAAAAATTGTTTTAAGTAAACTCTAAACGCGAATTGAGTAGCGAAGTCCGTAAGAATTATCTTAAAATGTTAGAGCACTGATTAAAAATAGTTCCGTGGGGTGTCTGTTTGTGCATCAACCTACAATTAGCATTTACTTTCCATTTCACGGACGCAGATGTCGCCGGTTTAAAATCGTCAAAGCTTTGCGATTTTCGAATGTCGGAGCACCAACTTTTACGATTTGGCTATGAAATGATTCGTACTCAATTTAGGTAAACACTATATGGAATCATACTTGAAATTTAAAGTACAAAACGGGTTCAATTCAATACCGTTTCATTTAGAACGCTGGCAGCTGTTTTTTCTGAGTGTACGAAGTGGCAAAGTATTCGAGCGAGCAAGCTCTTTGCGAGTTTCTGTAAAAACGCAGAGTAACGTCCTCGCCAGTCGATTGTTCGTGATCCTACAAATCAACAAAGTTTTAAACCAGACTACAAAATTTTACATGTGTAATGTACAATGGGACTCTAATAAGGAAAGGTTGTTTTGAGCAGGGACGCAAGCCGGTTTTGAACCGAACCGCTTATTCCAGCTGGTGAAACGAACCATAAACCGGACCGGCATCCTTTTAGAAAAGCTGAACCGAACCAACATCCAACAAAGAAAATAGGTTCGGTTCAGTTCTCTGAAGAGTTTTAAGACGTGAATCGCTTTTCTCTAGCCAATGATGCTTATTAATTTGGGAATTTGAATCGTTTCCCTAAGATAATTCTTATACGACATTTCGTTCGACCCTCTACATCCCTAGCGATGACGGATCAGTATAACCTTTAAGGATGACTTGATGTCTTAATATACCTTTCTCAATCTGCATTCTTTTGAAAGTTGATAGTTTGTTTGTCGTCTTTTACTGGACAATACTTTAAATTTTCCGTAGTACTTCTTGTCCTTAATTCAATGTTAGCCTGGAGAGTTTTTCTCATATAATATGATAAAAAAAATGGGCGTGTAAGATGCATGGTACGTATTCTTTTCAAGCCGACATGATCTGTTTTCGAAGGGCATTCTTCTAGGAACATATAAATCCTGCAAATTCGACATCATTAATTTTAATGTAAAATGGCTTGACACAGCCCCAAAGGGCCAAAGCCGAGCCTCTCTCCATCTCTTGGCTTGTGCGCTTCTAATTTTCGCACAAGGGGCCTACACGCTTTTGCATGGATAATTACAACAAAGCTGGCGCCAACAGCAGAGAGGGGTGACCGGGTGTAAAGTTTATTCAAAGAAAAAACTTTTTATTAGATGTTCCGAGGCGGGATCGAACCCACGACCTCTTGCACAGCGATCGCGCACTCTAGCCGCTGAGCCACACGGCCACAAATGGTTTATAGAAATTCAATATTCAAAGTATGCGAAAAATCACATTACGACAGAAATCATAACCTTTCATAATGTGCCTTTATGAACCACTGAGCCGAACCGGAACCGCGGTGCAGTTAGCTCCAAAAATCATGTAATGAACCGAACCGGCGGTTCAAAAACTGTGTGAACTACTGAACCGAATCAATACTTATTTTCGAGTGATTTGCATCCCTTGTTTTGAATGCAAGGTGCTGCGTCCAAATTAGTAAAAAACTTAGAAAACGCGAATCTTAAAGCTGCTAAAATGTGTGTCTAGATAGAGCGACAGTGACTGATAGCCAGCAAGTGAAATCAAACACTAAATCGTCAAACCAAGCGAATTACTAAAACATAAACTGAGCTGGCTGAAAAGAAGTCTCCATAAAAGTCCATGGGAGCCATAGTACGAAAGCCAAAAAAACCGGGTTCTTAATAAAAAGTTTCTAACTAAGACTACTGCAGTACTAAAAAGAGTCTCGACCGATCATATACCAGATGCTTTACCGTTTTGTTTATTGTTAAAATAAGAAATGCAATAAAGGCTGGTCTCACTGAAATTCAAGAGATTTCAAAAAAAGTGAAATCGGAGGTTAGAAGGTATAAAACAAATAAGATTGACCGCGTTATGGCGCTATTGCAGCATGTGAAGGGGAAAGGGAGTCTAGGTGTTTTCCATAAGGAAATGTATAGGGGGATTTTTTCATGCCCGCAACTCGCACAATCTTCAACACTACTACAAAACACGAAACACCAAAATTCTAAAAAAAGCACACAGAATCAAACATATCTTACAGGACCAAAGAACAACAAACCGATGACAAAGGTGGAACTGCCACGACGTACGCTCCCAACCTGTGATGCTCAATCCAAAACAAACATCACCCATTTTCATTAGGACTCGAACAGCCTAATCATGGCTAGCGTTCCATTCTCACTCCCCCTTCACAAAGATTTAGCTCTTCACTTGCAAAATAGGAGCGAAATTTTTAACGAACTTATTACAACATATTTTCTCAACAAGTTTCTCTTAATAATAATACCAAAATTTTATTAATTTGTTATCTCTTTCAGTTTCCGCTAAGTGAACTTCGTACTTAGTTTTATCTTGCCTCAATACATTTGGGGAAATATTACAAAAATACCATATATGGCAGTAAGGAAATTATTATATTAATCCTCTATTACAGCGATGTCCAGCCTTATTCTCTTCGGCTACGTTTTGTTTTTGTAATTGCACCGAAGATAGGAAGTCAATGATCGTGCACATTAGACTGGCCCTTATTTATACTTTTTTTGTTCGATTTCAAAACACCGGGCTGGAAAAGAGTCGTTTTTGGTCCAAATAGATATAGAAATAAGTTTGGTCCCGATCGAACAACATTTGATGGACGCGCGCTCGGCCTAAAGATCGAAAATTTGAAATATTTGGGAAAAATATGGGATGAACTCTGAACCAGAGGTACACAGAGTATATTAAGTTTGTGCAAAAGTATGTAACAGCCAGAAGGAAGCATTTCCGACCCTATAAAGTAAGTATATTCCTGATCAGCATCAGCAGGCGAGTCGATCAAGCCATGTTCGTCTCTCCGTCCGTCTGTCTGTCTGTCCGTTTGTCGGTATGAACAAACAGATCTCAGAGATGGTAAGAAATACAGATTCGATGAGTATGGGACAAAAACTTCTTCTACTTGCGGGCAGATCAAGTTTATTTTAAATTTTCGCCACGCCCCCTCCCGCCCCCGCAATTTAGAAAAAACGTCATATCTCAGTCAGTTTTATAGATAGAAGTTTCGAACCTTCGGGACATATTTTGAAATCAAGATTATTTATCGATCCGCCAAAGGAATGGTAAAGATCAGATAAACGGTTGTCGAGTTATAAGGGCAGCACCGGTCGCAACGGTGATGGGCAGCACTTTACAGGTACAGAGTATGCTATAGTCAGGCTTAACCGAATTTTTTCTTGTTTTAGTATGAGAAAGTAGTTCATGAACTGCCATATCACAGAGAGAGCACAGCTTCCACTGTCCCGTCTCAAATCTGTCTCTGAAAATATTAGAAAATATTTAAATGTATGTTGAAATATTATTTTTTATTATTACATATTCGAAACTTAAAAATCTAAAAAATTTTTTGGTACTTGAACAAAGTCAATTGTGTTTGAAGATAAGGAAATCATAGAAATAAAAAATTTGTTGAGTTATCTCTTCGCCTCCGAAATTCGTTTTCAAAAGATTGCTCTACATCAGCCATTATCGGTTTCTCATACTTGCACCGGACGCTGTTTCGCTTCCTTGAACTCTTTGTACAGCGAGTAGATGGCACAGTACATATAAATTTGTAGAGCTGCAAAAGAACAAAAAAAGTTTGAAATATAATAATAATAACAATTTAACGCGAGAAAAAAATGGACAAATGAAGCTTTTTTTAAATACTTTTTATAAACAAAATGAGTTTTGAGCATTCATACTAACCCACAGATAAAGCAATGATCAAGGGATTTTCTTTTAACTGAGTTATTTGAGAAACCACAGAAATGACACTGATGATCAGCCAAGGCACCAATTTCGAATGACTCTCCTAGAAAAAAATTGGGAGGATTATGGAATCTTAATCAAATATTTTTGTTAAGTACCTTTCGGATTCCTGACACAAGCAAGGCCGAACAAATTAAATTGATCACGTAGCTAGCAGCACAAATGCCGAGTACTATCTGCAAATCTGGAAAAAATCATAGACATGGTGCCTCGGTTCATTGGTATCTTGCTTTAGTTTTCTTACCCTGATCGCTTCTTGATGCAGCCAACACTTGGACTATTCTGATTAAGACAAGAACTGAGGATATAATGCTAAGTATGCCAATAACATAGCCGGCGGTTTTAAGTTTCATAAAGCAACAGCTGTTCAACATTTTCACTTTTTATTTTCTTAAATTCCACTTCACAAGTTGTGTCTTCCTTCACGTTGTGCTGTTCAACTGATACTAATTTATGTAGTTCTAGTCGAGAATAATCAAGCTTCCGTTGAGAGTTCGAAGCACCAAGATTCCTATGACAGATTGTTGAAGATGAGTCCAAAACTCACAAAAATTATTTTGATTAGGTGAAATTTCAGGGTATATGGGTGTGACACGGAAACCTCTAGAGATTTTCGTATAAACGAATGCTATATCTTCCACTATAGAAGCAGTCTAGAAATTCTTTAACAAATTCTTGATCAGCATGACGAGCTGAGTTGATTTAGCCTTGTGCGTCTGTCCGTCTGTTTCTATGCTATCTCCTTCGTCTTTTGGTACAAATACGCTGCACATTTGTCGGAACAGGCCGGATCGGATGACTATAGCATATAGCTGCCATAGGAACGATCGGTCAAAAAACTAGTTTTAGTGAGAAAAACTTTTTTGTTTTTAATGGAAACACCTCCAAAGTACGTATTTCTTAGTTTACTATCCTTTCCCATGATTTCACCAAGTTTGGTCGAAATCGGATGACTATAGCATATAGCTGCCATATGAACGATCGGTCGAAAAACTAGTTCTAGTGAGAAAAACTTTTTTGTTTTTAATGAAAACGTCCTTATCATTGGCAGACACTTATTTTATATAATTTTACACAATTCTACAAAGTTTGGTCGAAATCGGATGACTATAGCATATAGCTCTCATAGGAACGATCGGTCGAAAAACTATTTCGAGTGAGAAAACTTTTTTGTTTTTAATAATAAGTCCTTTTTATTAGCATATTCTTATTTTATATACTTTAACACATTTCTACAAAGTTTTATCAAAATCGGATGACTATAGCATATAGCTGCAGTATGAATGATCGGTCGAAAAAGAAGTTCTAGTAAGAAAAACTTTTTTTGTTTTAAATGGGATCGCCTCCAAATTTCGTAATTAACAGTGTATTATGCTTATCCATGATTTCACCAAGTTTGGTCGAAATCAGACATCTATATAGTATAGATCCCATAGAAAAGTAAGGTCCAAAAAGTAGTCTTAGTTAGAAAAACTTTTTTGTTTTCAATGGAAGCTGCAAGGGTATACAAAACGTCGGCCGAGCCGAAGATAACTTCCCCTATTTTTTTTACTATTAAATATTGCGAAATATAATTAGATTCAAAAAGTCAATGAATTATTTTTTATTCAAATATTTGAATAAGGTCAACTGTGTGTAGAGATAAGGAAATCATAAAAATAACAAAGTTGAGTAATCTCTTCGCCTCCGAAATTCGTTTCCAAAAGTTTGGTCTACATCCGGCAATATCAGCGTCTCATACTTGCAGCGGTCGCTTGTTCGTCTTCTTGAACTGTTTGTACAGCGAGTAGATGGCATAGTACATATAAACTTCAAGAGCTGGCAATGAGTAAAATATAGTTAAAGTATGAAAATAAAGCATACAGTATGAAATAAAGAGAATTCATACTAACCCACAGCTAAAGCCATGCCCAAGGGACTTTCTTGTAAGCCACAAATTATTTGAGAAATCATATAAATGCCATTATAGATCAGCCAGGGCAACAGTTTCGAATGTTGCTCCTGGGAATAAAAAGGGACAATTGAACAATCTTAATCATATATTTCAGTTTAGTACCTCAACCGTTCCCGACACTAGCAATGACGAACAAATTAAATGCAGCACCAAGATAACAGCCAAAATGCTGAGTATTAACCGACCATCTGAAAATTTCATTAGTTTTCGTTTCACAGGTACCTTGCCTCAGTTCTCTTACGCTGATCAATTCTTGAGGCAGCCATCACTTGGGCTATTGTGAGTAACGCAATAACTGAGGTGATAATTCCAAGTACGCCAATAACATAGCCGGAGGTTTTAAGTTTCATAAAGCAACAGCTTTTTAACATTTTCACGTTTTTTGTTTTTAAATTCCTCTTCACACGTTGTGCCTTCTTTTCCGTTATGCAATCCAACTGATACTAAAATACGTATTTCTAGTTGAGATTAATAAAGCATATGTCGGGCTTATTTATTGTTGAAAATGAGACTGGAACTCACAAAAATTATTTTGATTTGTGGACATGTGGACATTTAAACATGTCTATAAAACGTTCCAGAGTTCAAGCGCACAAGACCAACCTCAAAACGAAACATTTTAAGGCATATTTTCGAAAAATTTCAGCGGCACCTGTGGCTTACAGTGCTGAATGTACCCCTGAAGCTGACAAATCATTTTTAATTTTTTCACTATTATTAATATTTGTGCGATTTAAGACAATCTTTTCTCACTTTAGCTATTGTTTGGAGCAATCAAAAGGAAAAGCAATTCCTATACCAGGAATTCAAGGCGCCTAACCTATACATTCAACCAAAGATTAATATAATTTCTAAAATTTCCCATTTGCTCATCGTAATTATAATATTGTTTGGGTTCCGCTAATAACTAAGAAAAGTGTGTCAAAAGAATGATCCAAAAGTTTGTATTTATTAAACTGTTACAAGTTAATGAAATTACATAGAATCAAACAAATCTTTTTGGTATTTGTATAAAACCAATTTTGTATAAGGAAATGTTCTTATGAATTCGTTTTTTAAAACTGTTTCAACATCTGGCACTATCGGGGATATGTAGAAAATGACTCACGGTTCCAGCGGAAGCTTGCGGTTCTGCTTGAGCTGTTTGTACAGCGAGTAGATTGCAAGGTACATATAAATTTCTACAGCTAAAAGAATTTAAAATACAAATGTTAGCTTCAAATAGTGAAATGATAGAAACCAAAACAGTATACAGCTATTTTAGTAATTCGTACTAACCCAGAGCTATGACCGCCTTCAAAGGTTCTCCGTTTGCACCAAGATAAATGAAAAAAATCATAACTAACCCATTAAGGATCAACCAAGGCAACAATTGCAAATGACGCTCCTAGAAATAGAATTGAAAAATCATACAATTGCTATCACATATTACTCATATGTGATTATGTGTACCTTTTTGATGCCTGAAACTAGGAAGGCTGAACTGATTAGTTGGAGCGTCGCTCCAATAAACGCAATGCTCAAATACACCAGCACAACTGGAAAATTCACATGTTCAATAACAATGGTCCTCGTTACATAGGTATCATATCTTAGCTCTCTTACTCGGGTAATATGTTGATCCAGAAGAAGTGACCATTGCTATGGCCATTAAGACTAGTCCAACAACTGAGTTTATTATTCCAAAGCCTCCGATAACATAGCCGGCAATTTCAAGGTCCATAAAACAAAAGCTGTTCAACATCTTGACTTGTTTTCCGTCTGTTTCCTCTACAAAAATTGTATTGATTTCAGCTGTGCGGTTAAACTGTTACTAAAATAATTCTAGCCCAGGTTTAAGTTCAGATTGAGAGATGCTTACGGATTCCCGAAGATGAAACTGGGACTCATCAGAACTTTTCCGATTAGATGACATTTCCAAGATTTGTTTGCAAACGAGTGATAACAAATGCTGTTATATAGCTGAATTACAGTAAAAGATTCTATATAAATGACCTATCGACGCTCAATAATCAATCAATTTGATGATCTAATCTTTAATTGGAAACCCGTGCCTTTAGGAAAAAATTGTATTAAAGTAAAGTAGAAACACGACAAGATTATAAGAACATCGTCCCGTAGAGAACATGGGATGACTACACTCAGAAAAAAATTCGCCATGAATTTTAGAAAATCGCCCTATTTAAAAATTTGCCCTGGTATTTAGAAAAATTTTCTAATAAACAGAAAAAGTTTTTTGAAACTAAGAAAAATATGCCATAAAAAAATTTTTTTTAAGGAAAAACTTTTCTAAAAAGAAGAAAAGGCCAGATTTTTCTAAAAATTAGGGCGCATTTTTCTAAAGTCTTTTTCTTAAAAATAGGGCAAAATTAACCTTTAATTTTAGAAAATAGTAGCCCTTAAAGAGACTGCTGTAATTTCTTAAAAACAGGAAAATTTCTGGAACTAATTTTCTTAAAAATATGGCGATAGTAGCCATTGCTTTTAGAAAAAAAGGCGTTAGATTTCAGAAATTTTTGCTCCAGTGCAAAAATATAACTAGCCCATTCAGACGTGCCACTTCAACGCTGTCAAATAGCCTAACCGTCTAAGCGGCCGCCGTCGTTGCGCGCGACAAAGGTCTTGGGTTCTAATCCCAGTCAGTCCCTGAAAATTTTTATTTATTTAATAAAAGTTAATCAAAGCAGCTTGGGTGTTGTTCAAGCGAAGCGGACCTGGAGCTGGAACGGTGGTGGACTTGGACCTGGACCGGTGGACTTGGACCTGAACCGGTGGTGGACTTGGACTTGAACCAGTGGTGGACCTGAACCGGTGGTGGACTTGGACCAGGAGGTGGACTTGGACCCGGTGGGGGACCTGAAACCGGTAGTGGACCTGGACCCGGTGGTGGACCTGAACCGGTGGTCTTAAACAATTTTTTCTGCTTTTAAGAAAATACCCTTTCTCTTATTAAGAAAATTTGTCTCTATATTAGAAAAAATTTCTTATTTTAAGAAAATAGTTTTCTATGATTCAGAAAGAGATTCTAATTCTAAGAAAAGTAGCCCTTTGCTTAAGAAAAGCTTTCCATAATATTTAGAAACTATTTTTCTAAATTTTAGGGTGAGTCGCCTGAGGACGGATTTCAAAGGCGAATTTCTAATTTTAAGGGCTAATTTGGGACTTTTTTTTTATGAGTGTACACAAATCGATTAGCAAGAAGGAACGCAGTGTAAAGTACATAATTCCCATCGCCTTGATTGCCAGGGGAAGTATTTGTTGTTGATGATCTTGCGGCAGATACTCCAGTAATCTATTTTGTCAGGAAGGCACCCACCCTGTTCAGACTGCATTATGTGTTAGTCTGCATTTTTTTTCTCATCATTTTCTGCTTCATGAAGTTTTTGCTTCTAGGGAAGAGGTGTAGGGAAGAGGTGTAGGGGGCAGTAGATGCAGGCAAAGCTTCATGGCCAGCTAGGCAATTAAGTTTTTCGATAGTTTCCCTTTGCCTCGCTCCGATAGATTCAATGCAGGGCGGCAATATTTGAATTGTCTCACAGCAGCTCATTTAAATTAAAACCATTGGCAGTTGCGACTTAAATAGACCGTTTCGTCAATTTAGTTGCACCTTTTAATAATTTTGCTTTACTCTGATTCATTTTTGTTATTATATAATAACAGAATATCAGCCACACTGTGGCGATTGCTCTCAATCGATAGCTTGGTTGCATTGCGATAATAATCGGAATGTAAGAACAAAACGAAAAACTTGATGAAGCACACTACGTTGGGTAAATGCGAACGCAGCTTTGAAGATGGTTCAAAACGAAATCGAAGAGATCTTCATGAAGCAAACTGCACCGTGTAAACACGGACTTAGCTACACTGCTGAAAAAGTGTCTAAAAAGTATCTAGTAAAACAGTAAAGTATACCATATGTAATGAACAAAATTCTAAAAAAAACCTCACAAGGCTCTTCAGTGAAAGGTTTCAGGATATCAAAAAAATGGAGAAAAGGTACCAGGGAAGGTGGGACATTAACATGATAGCAGATTACTTAAGGTGCTTAAAGAGAGAGGATTACATTAAATTTGACAAACGAAGATAAAAAATGAGCAGATTCTTTGAAGCCGAAGGGCCTTGTGAGGTTTTTTTAGAATTTTGTCGCTGGTGCATTACAAATGTCCAGCCTACTTTACTGTTTTTAGGATACGAAAACATATTAGAGTCTCTACCACCCATTGCATACTTTGGACTCTTACACAAGTGCTAAAAGAGGTATATCTCCATTGAAAAAATCGCAGAATTCTTCGGAATAGTTCACTTCAAAGCTAAGGAGTGGTACTTTCCGATGGTATCAAAGAGAGTCCAAAACAATAGAATGGATTCCCCGAAAAACGCTCCTAAAAAGGGTCAAAATAGGCACTTTTAGCAACTTTTAGCTCAAATTACTAAAAATCTCGACGTGATGGACAATTTCTGAAAACGCAGTCTTGCTGAGCACACGAAAATCATCTAGAATCACTACCAACCCTTCAATATACTGGAAAAAGAATTTTGTTGCCTTGTGTAATTTATCCTCGATATGTGACTGGGCCAAAGCAAACGCGCTCGTCTTAAATGCTTCTAAGTCCAAACGTCTACAAAAAATCTTTAAACTTTAGTTGCCTAACCTTACTATAAATAGCTCAGCTATTGAATACGTGAATAAAGCTAATAATCTAGGCATAGCTCTTAATGGTACCCCATCCTGGAGTAACGATTTAGCAAAGGCAACTGGAAAACTTTATAGTTCTCTTAGGCAGTTGTCGTTATCTCAAAAGTTTATACCCGAAAGTCTAAAATAGCTTGAAGCAAAAACGTGGGTATCGAAATTTTCAGCCGATGCGACTCTTTTAGTATGCACTGACTTGATGTACACAGAAAAAAAAATATGTAAAAACTACGCATTCTCTTGGGCCTCCTTCACGCGAAAAAGGAAAATCTATTTTATCTTCATCATGAGATAATCATGGTAAAGAATCATTTATGCATTAATTTGTTTTGACGACTATAGAATTCCGCAATATGTTTTTTGCAAGCTGTTTTTGTTCTTAGGTCAAAAATAATGTTTTTCTAGTTGAGATTTATTAAGTATACGTTTACCTAGTTTATTGCTGAAGATGAGACTGGAACTACAAGCAAACAGGGGGGTGGTAAAATCCACACTGGCGTCCTCGCGTTACCAACTACTCTGCGCATGTGGATTTTATTGAACAGCTGTTCGAGATTTGTTTGTGCGCCCAAACTAATTAAATTTATTTATTTTGACGGTCGGTAGAGCAAAAATATGTCAAAAAAATAAAAAATCGATTGAAGCGCTTTCATGAAGAAGAAAAAAGCTAGTTATTTGTTGCCATAGACAGCCTCGAAGTCCAGAAAGAGCAGCAACAAATTTGTTGCTTGCACCGGCCAATGTCGATGAAGAGAAACCACATTAATATATATGTACTAACGTTTATGAAATAAAAACAAATAAATAATGAAAGTGTGTAACATTTATTATTGATCTCGCACGCCTGCAGATTCGTATCGCGTCTGCACCGGGAGCCAATTAAAACTGTAGGCGCTCATTTGGAAGTTTTGAATAAACACTTCTGTGACTCGAACTATTGGTGAAATCACATTAGATCTTACAACCTCTCTTAGCTTTGTCGATATACTCATATCGTTAGCAAATCCTTAAAATATGGCAACTGAGACGCTAGCGTCTGCTTCTTGTATGCTCTGCCTTCCTCATCCAAGGCAATTTTTGCGGCACAAATGACGCGAGGACGCCAGTGTGGATTTTACCACCCCTCTGTTTGCTTGTCAGCAAACTAGTCGCAAGAAACTAGAGCGGTTTTACAGTGTCATTTTTATATGAAGATTTTTATTTGCGAGCGCTTTTTTGCGTTCTCCGTACTAGGCTTTAATGAGTTTGACCCCTGAAATTGACAAATTATTTTAGTTATTCAGTTTTATTATTGTTTGTGCGATTGGCTTAATATCTTTTCTTACTTTGGCTATTGTTTGGGGCTTTCCAAAAGTAAAGCATCATCCTATACCGGGAACTAAAGATGCCTGGCCTATCCATTCGACAAAAGATTATTCCGCAAAAATTCTACATACGGTACATCCTACCGTAACTTGTTTCTGATGTTATTTGTCGTACAATGTCTGGAGTATTCCAATTATTCGCCCAAATTATAATTTGTTTGGGCTCCTTTGATTTTTCTTAATGTCAAATGTAAGCTCAAAAATATGTATTTATTGAATTGCAAAAGAACTTAAGAAATTACAAAACTTCAATCAAATCTTTTTGTTATTTGTATTAGACCAATTTTGTGTACAGCGATAAAGAAATGCTTGTATAAATTCGTTCTCAAAACTGGTGCGGAAGTAACGGCGGAAGTGGTACTTCTGGAAAATGTTTCATGGTTCCTGCGGAAGCTTGCGGTTTCTGCTTGAGCTGTTTGTACAGCGAGCAGATTGCAAGGAACATATAAATTTCTACAGCTGAAAAAAGTAAAATACAAATGTTAGCATTAAAAAGTTAAATGATAACTGAAACACTAAACAGCTATTTTAACTTGAGATACTTTAAGATAACATAGTAATTCGTACTAACCCAGACCTATGATTGCAAGGCACATATAAATTTGTACAGCTGGAAGAAAGTAAAATACAAATGTTAGCATTAAAAAGTTAAATGATAACTGAAACCACTAAACAACTATTTGAGATATTTTAAGATAACATAGTAATTCGTACTAACCCTGACTCAAAGGTTCTCCGAATGGTTGAAGACTAATGTAAGTAAGATTAATGCAATAAATCATAAATGACCAATGAACGATCAGCCAGGGCAACAATTGCAAATGACGCTTCTAGAAATAGAATGGAAAAATCATAGAATTGCTATTTTTTTTTACACATTTGTACTTATTTGTACCTTTTTGATGCCTGATACTAGAATTGCAGAACTAATTAGTTCGAGCGCGGCTGCAACAATCCCAATGGCCAAAAATATTACCGAAACTGGAAAATTCTCATGTTCATCAAAATCAATCCTCGTTACAGTGTCATATCTTTTCATGGCTTGAACCATTAAAATGGGCATTGAGACTAGTCCAAGAACTGAGTATATAATTCCAAAGCCTCCAATACCATAGCCGGCAATTCCAAGATCCATAAAACAAAAGCTGTTCAACATCTTGACTTGTTTTCCGTTTGCGTTTTTCCTCTACAAAAATTGGTTTGATTTCAGCTGTGCGGTTAAACTGTTACTAAAATAATTCCAGCCCAGATTTTAGTTCAGATTGAGAGATGCTTACGGATTCGTTCGAACTTTTCCGATTAGATGACATTTCCAAGAATTGTTTGCTAACGAGTGATAACAAATGCTGTTATATAGCTGAATTACAGTAAAAGATTCTATATAAATGACCTAACGTCGCTCAATAATCAATCAATTTGATGATCTAATCTTTAATTGGAAACCCGTGCTTCTGGCTAAAGTTGTATTGAAGTGAAGAAGAAGCACAACAAGATTATAAGAATATCGTCCCGTAGAGCCATGGGATACTTCCACAAATCGATTAGTAATTTCCCAAGAAGGAGTGCAGTCTGATAACTACTTATATTAAGAGTGCGGTCGACAATTGCAGCGGATCGCACACAAGAAGAGTTTATCGGCGGAAGTTAACTAAGGGAATCGATTAAAGTTTCAAAATTTACAAGCATCTTTGTCTAGAAAAAAACTTCATAAATCTCGTCAATGAACTTAACCGAATCTAATAAAATATTTACACTAGAACAAACAGCTTTTTCCGTATGGAAAAAAGCTGACTGTTAGCTATTAGCGCTTAACGCACTCTTAGTGTAAATAGCCTATAACGTTTTGCTTTATCGTTTTCGGTTTGGTTTGCGGTGTGATTTATCAACTGCAATTCTCGGTTGGATTTGGCTTAGAAAAGATTTTTTTTCATCTAAATTTTCAGTCTAATTATGCTAATGCTTGTTACTTTAAAGCTGGCGCCAATAGCTAGTGAAGGTGATTGTTTGATAAAGTTTTCTTTTATAAATATCGCTTACTCTTGCCATTGCAGCATATCGGAACAGAGCTTAAATAACAAAATAACGAAAATCATTAAGGTGATTTTCGTTAAAACAATCTTCCAAATGTTGGGTGGGTTGGAGCTGGTCTCAATCAACAGACAGAACCAGTTATTTTAAAGAATTAAAGATCAGTGTGGCTAGAGCTGCCACAAAAAAATCTTACATCTTACATACTATTGGTTAATAATATATGTAAAATTATTAGCGCCCAGCATTCGAATCCCACGTCTGAAGAACTCCTTGTCTTTTGAGGCTATCCACGAATCAACCCAATTTTTGGTATCCTCATAAGATGTGAACCGCTGCGCCGTCAGAGCAAGTGCCATGGACCGGAACAGGTGATAATCGGACGGTGCAATGTCTGGTTAATACGGCGGGTGGGGTAACACTTCCCAATCAGTGTTTCCAAGTACTTTTTCACGGGAGCCGCAACATGTGGACGAGCATTGTCATGCAGAAGATTAATTTTTTCGTGTCTAGAATAGTATTGAGGGCGTTTTTCCTTCAGAGCTCGGCTCAATCTCATCAATTGTGTTCGATAGAGGGCTCCAGTAATTGTTTCGCTCGGATTAAGCAACTCATAATACCCTACACCTAGTGATCCCACCAAATACACAGCATAAGTTTTTTTTCCGTGAATATTCGGTTTTGCTGTTGATGTTGACGCGTGGCCAGGTAGTCCCCATGATTTTCTTCTTTTTGGATTGTCATAATGTATCCACTTCCCATCACCAGTTACGATACGATGTAAAAACCCCTTTTTTTATGTCTAGCTAGCAGCATTTTCACTTAAGCATAATCGGCGTTCAATATCTCTCGGCTTTAATTCGTACGGAACCCAATTTCCTTGTTTATGAATCATTCCTAATGATTTTAAACGATGTGAGACTGCTTGCTGAGTGACTTCTAATGTAAGAGCAAGTTCTTTTTTGTGTTTGAGATGAATCTTCCTCCAATAATTCATCCAATTCTGCATCCTCGTAAATTTTTGGCCTTCCACTGCGATCTTTGTCTTCTACGTCGAAATCACTATTTTCAAATTTTTGAAACCACTCTCGACACGTTCTCCAACTCAAAGCACCCTCACCATATGCTTCTACGAGCAATTGATGCGCCTCAGCAGCAGATTTCTTTAAATTAAAGAAGTAAACTAATATTTCCCGCAAACGACGCTTACTTGGTTCAAATTTTGACATTTTCAACTTATAAAAATTATATTTTACCAATATAAAATCAATGATATTAACAGGTTATGCTGTTCTTGAATGTCCAAACTATTTTTTAAGCCGGTTATCATCTGCGAAAGCTAACCGAAACTCCATGCCGCGCCATCTACAATAAAACGGCGGAAACTTATTTGTATTCCTAATATTTCGCTGTAAAGTAACTACCATAAATACTTATGTAGAATTGAAACTAGATTTTTACATCGATGAAAAATGTCAAATTATCTTAGCTTCTAATTTCAATTCTTTATACGTACATTAAGTGCCTAGGACCTTACTTATTGACAACGTTAAGACCTACGTAAGGTACTTGAATTTAAAAAATACTGGGGTAAGGTAAAAGGAACTCAAAATATGTGTCTAGGTTTTTTTTTTGGAACCGAACCCTTTTCGACCTATTCCGACACCGGAGCGATATGACTCCGAGCCGGTTTGCAGCCCCGATTGTTATTGTGATTTGTGCGACAACTGCCAATATGCGAATATATTCGCAGTAGAGCTCAGAAAAAATACTTCAGTGGCACTTAAAACGAACTTAGAATCGAGCGTTTATAATATTTTCAGCGAAATACCGACTGCTTCATTTCAATAGTTCGTACATCAATTGGGTGGTTTATTTTCCGTTTTACAACCCGACTTTTCCAGCGTTTCTCTTCACAAAGTCTTCTTTACAAGATAATTTACAAGATTCTTTTCAAGATAATGCACTGAAGCAGTAATTTTTCTTTCAAAATACTATGAAATTTATCTAATATCTCACAAAGTGGTTAAGATATAGTAGTTTCTTTGAACCGAACCTTTTTCCAAATAGAAGGGTCCGATTCGGGTTCAAATGCGAGTGATCATATATTTACAAGGTTCTGTTGAGGAACCCTGTAAATTCCGGTTGTACTTTTCATACTTTACTTGAGCCGAACAGAAAATAATTCGGAAAAGGTTCAGGCTCAGCTGGTTTTGATTTCGTGTTTCGGTTCAAGGTTCGGTTTTCCAATAAAACAATGTACGGAAATTCCGTTATCAGTCCTGACTTTGAAGGTTCCTGAACCTAAACCGTTCTAATGAACTGCAGCCTTGATCTGAACCACATTTGAATTTAAAGTGGCAATTTTGTAAGAGAAGATAAACCGAGCCCCAAATTGCAGGTCCAGTGTTATCTGGCCCACTGTGCACTGTCATTCTCCGATCTCACTCCGCCTGGCCACACTCAGCCAGGGCTGCTTTACACTTGACATTCAATTTGAAAATGTAAATGCTCAATTTTCCGTTATTTACATAGGTCTCAAGGCACTTCAAGCTACATATGTATATGCAAATAAGTAAATAGCTTGCTTGTTTCCCCATCTCACATTACTGCTCCCCAGGCGAAAAGCCACAACAGCACTCTCCCACACATTCTCACCTACGTTCACATTTATATGTATCTATATGTATCATGTCAGCGCGCTCTCCATCTCTCCAACTGTGGCCTGGCTCCATCATCAACAAATTTCGACGCAACGCTTTAGTTGTTATTCGCTTGTCGCGCGCTTTGGCTGTTTTCCTCTTGCTGTTGATCATCTACCTCTTTAAGCCTTACCGGTTTCGCATTTTCCCCCTGGAAAACTCAAACACAAAATGAAAATCGACCTTACTGTTGATCAGGGGCCCTGCAATACAGATCTACGGAGCTGGTGCTTGGGCATAGCCATCTATACACTCATTTCCTTTGTTTTGGGTGCTGCTTTTCATCCGTCGGGTAAGTGAAATGTGAGGCGTGGCTTTTGTTTATTCCCTTTTCATTTGGACAATTTCAATTTGTTTTCTGTGCGGTTTTATATCTTCTATATGTAAATATGCGAGGCATTGTCTAAAAAAACATGCATATGTATACATGATGATGTATGTATGTATAAATTTAAGACATGAGCTAATAGTTGTGAAGGCGAAACTTGTTCTCGGGGCTATCGTTTGAATTAGCTGGGAATTTATACGACAACTGGTGACGCCATAATATGACAAATCCACATTGGTGAAATGGCTTAACTTTTACTCTTCTTTCCCTTTGCAGCGTTGAGCTTCATAGGACTGGCCGTGACAATTATTGCAAATGTATGCTTGCTACTTGGATGTCTGAAGGTAAGCTTAAAGATTTCGACCCATAAGATGCACTTAACTGGGAACTACGCTGAAATATGGGAACTTGAGATGTAAAGACTTAATCATTGATCAAATTTATTGAATTTCATACAAAATGGACAAAAGTGAACTTCGAGTTATCACTAAGTATTAATTTTTGAACTAGTTTCTAGGTTCTAAAAACCGAAATCTTCTAATTTAAAATAGTAAACTCTAAGGTTGTCATGGAACCAGATTTATATCTCTAAAAACCACATCTTCTTAAAGTAGGGACGTAAAATTTGTTTTTCCGGACCTTAAGAAGTTGCAACATAGCAAAAAAAAAACATTTTGAAACCAATATACGACTAAATGAACTGAATCTGCCTAGTATTCCGACAACTTTCGACCAAGGTTAATGAAAATGGGTGTAATGGTTCCCTTGAAACCTGTATTAAGCTTCTAAGAACCAACCCATACTAAAATCAGGACTTACCATACCAAAAACCAATCTGACGACTAAGTTACGGGTGAATGAACCTAATCTGCAGATAACTTGGAAAATTTCGACCTAGGTTAATGAAAATACGTGTTGTGATACCCTTGGCACTTGTTATATGTTAAGATGTTATACCGTAATCCGAACGAGTCTTGCCTCATATCAATCGATACAACAATGCTCCAAAAATATGAATAAAAGAATTGTCGCACAAGCAATTATTGCGCTTCGGATTGAGTGACAAGAACTCAACCAAACGCAGAGTGTGGATCGCTTGAGTCCACTCGACTCGTGTCTAGCTGATAAGAGTTGTTTTATGTGTTGTAGTTCAAGCGGTTGGAAAGATTTGTAAAGGAAGGATAGATTAAAAGAAAAGAAGAACTAATTTAGTACCACGTCACGGAAGGAAAGCATTCAGAGAGAAGTAAGCAAAACCGTTTGCAATAGATTATGGTTTCTATGGGAGCTATAAGACATAGTCATCCGATTCGGTTTTGACGTACAGGGTGGCTGATGAATATTGCTACATTAAAAAAGTCAAATAACATCGACCAAACTTAGTTGAGTCAAAGCATTAATTAAAAAATTGAATTCGCAGTTTGGGGGCGTTTCAAGGGGGTTTGAAAAGAAAAAGGGGGGGGGGGGTAGGTGGGGGGCGTTTGGGGGTTAGTTCGCTGGGGTGGGGGTAAGGCGGGGCTAATACGTTGGGGCGTTCCATTAAAAACAAAAAGTTTTTCTCACTAAAACTAGGCCAAACCAACGTCGTGCTGATCAAGAATATATTTTCTTTATGTGGTCGAAGATGCTTCCTTCAATGCGTCACAAACATCCGGACAATTTTATAATACCCTCTGCAAGGGTATAAAAAGTCAGATGCAGTAAGGTCAGGCGACCTGAGGGGCCAACGGAATGTGGAGTTTCTGGATATCAGCTTATTGGTAAATTTTCGTCGCAATTCTGCCATAACAGGCTGAGGTGTGGCACCATCTTGCTGAAACCACACAGAGTTGAAAGGAATTCTCTTTCTTCGTAATTCTGGATAGAAAAAGTCCTTCAACATTTTCAAGTAACGGTCTCCAGTAACGGTGTGACCCTGCCCGACAATGCAACGTGATGAAATTGCACACCACATTGTGACACGAAGTGGAACGCAATTCCGTCTCATTGAGTATCTGTGGGTTGGAAGCACTCCATATTCGACAATTTTGTTTGTTTATGTTGCCTTTTAAGTCGAAATAGTCTTCTTCAGACATAAAAAGATTTCAACATGATTTCGTCCTCTTCCGCCATTTGAAGCATCTTCTGGCACAAATTCCAAGCGATTCGGCAAGTCTGCTGCGTTCAGTTTGTTGGCCTTTTGAATTTTATATGTGTAGATAAGTTCCTTGTCTAAATCAACTCAGCTCGTAACCCTGATCAAGAATATATATATACACTAGTCGGCATAAGTATTTTGAAGCAAAATTTTTTATAAATAAACCATTATATCTTTTAAACAAAAAATCCTAAAACTTTATAATTTTTATCGAATAATGGTGCAATAGTATGCTTTCAATAGAACATATGTAGTCCACAATCAGCTAATTGGGTTAGAAAATATTAATCGATTTGTTCAAAGGGGATTGGCATAAGTATTTTGACAAGATTTCACAATTGATTTATTCTCAGCACAGGACCTTAAAAGCTAAACGAATGACATGTTTTTCACGCTTTTATCTCTTACTTTTGAGTTCGAGATCCATCTTTTATTGAAAGCATAATATTACACCAGTATTCGATCTAAATATCAAAGTTTTACGACTTTTTTTTAATAGATTTGAAAAATGGTTCTTCAAAATACTTACGCTGACTAGTGTAGTTTATGGTGTCGTAAATAAATATTTCTGTGCTAGGCAAACTTCTGGGCAAAATTATAATACCCCTTGCAAGGGTATAAATACCACCCCTAATACCGATACATGAGTCCACAAGCCAGACTCTCACTCCATGATTTTGCAGACGTCTCTGCCGCGCCGTGCCCCGATACGCAATAGGTTTGTTGTTGGTTTTGCCTTGACGCGAAGCAATTGTGCTTGTCATTCTGTCTGCTTAATAGCGGCGGCGCCAAGAAGCGATTCAATTAATAATGCGTGGCGCAAGTTGCCGCCAAATAAGCTAGGCAGTTTTTAATGCATGGCGCCAGTAGGCGTAAAACAACTCTCCTGAGCAATGGGAGCAAGGGCTTGCCCATCGCTGGACGAATATTTATTTTCCCAGCCCAAACGATAAATGCTAGACAGTTGAAATTACTTATTGTGAGAAAACTGAACACTAAGACGGGACTTGAATAAATTTTCTAATACATATTAATATTTCTCAAAGTTAAACCCAAATTAAGAAAATGGGGGGAAGCTAACTTTAATTCGGCCGAAGTTTATATACCCTTGAAGCTCGTACAAATTTTCGGATAAGACTGTTTTTCAAACGTAACTTTTCTTTGGCAGCTGTACTATACAGTCTTCCGGCTGCGACCAAACTTAGTGAAATCATGAAAAAGCATAGAAAACGTATAAATACGAAGTCTGATGCCGATTCCATTCAAAACAAACAAGTTTTTCTCACTAAAACTAGTTTTTCGACCTATCGTTTCTATGGCAGCAATCTGCTATGGTCGTCCGATCCGGCCGGTTTTTATACTTGGGCAGCGTATTTGTACTACAAGACTTCGTGGAAAGTTTCCTGAAGATAGCTTTCAAACTGACTGCTGAAATCGCATAGAAACAGGCGGACAGACGGACATGGCTATATCAACTCAGCTCGTCATGCTGATCAAGAATATATATAATTTATGGGGTCGGAAATTCGTTACAAACATCCGGACAATTTTAAAATACCCTCTTCAAGGGTATAATAATGAAACTTCCAACTTTTTTTGTTTTTTTGGTAGGGAATATTCTAACTTTTCCATGCAGATGGAAAGCAGTTTAGTTCGATTCATTTTATCTACTTTGATATTGTACTTAAAAATTTAAATAGATTTATTTCTCTATTCTTTGTCGCTCTAAAACTTTTGTATTTCGTTCTTGAAAATGCCCTTGTGAAATCCTATTGATATCTCTAGAAGGCAGGCAGCATAAATACATATATGAAATACTGTGCTCAATAGATTAAAACGGGACTTACACGGTGAAAAAAAAACTTCATGAAGTTATTCAAAAAGCTTTCGATGAGGTGTAGAAGAGGTTTAGTGACGTCACTTACCCCCCTCTACGCCTCTTTCCTAAAAACGAAACCTTATTAAAAAATAGGGGAAAGTTAACTTCGGCTCGGCCGAAGTTTTGTATACCCTTCAGTTTGATTTTCTAAATAAGACTAATTTTCGGACCTTACTTTTCTAAGAGAGCTATACTATATAGATGTCCGATTTCGACCAAACTTAGTGGAATCATGGAAAAGCATAACAAAGTAACAATTACGAAATTTGGTGGCTATTCCATTCAAAACAAAAAGTTTTTCTCACTAGAACTTCTATTTCGACCGATCATTTGTATAGTCATCCGATTTAGACAAAACTTTGTAGAATTGTGTAGAATTACTAAAAGTATATAAATTAAGTATATGCCAAAGTTAAGTTAGAGTTTGGTCGATTTTAGACGACAGGACTTAAGGACACATAAATTTGGTATAGCTGAAACTAATCACTAAGGCGGGATTTGTTGCCAATTCCAAGAAGCGTTTAGTTCTCTGTATCGCTTTCCAAGTTTGATTGTTGACTTTTTAGTGAGTGAACAAAGTGAGTAGCTGATCAATCAAACAAACAAGTAAGAAAACCGGTAAAGCCCTACTATGCTTTCTTACTTGTTTGTTTAATTGAACAGCTATTATAATATACTCTGTACCAACCAGTGGCGTAGGCTAAGAACAAGAACTAAAAGTACTTGCTAAGTACAAGACTAAGAAAGAAGCAAGTATAGAAAATTTTTATAAAGCCTCCCAAGGAAAAATCCTGCCTACGCCACAGGTACCAACGAAGATGTATGGTCTGTGTGAATTTAGATCAAAGGCCGGCACGACGCTATGTTCCGGGCATAGAGCAAACTCACATAAGCAGCGCAGTCGCACACTATAAGCTGTAGAAGCGCCCCCTGTCGGACCAGAAGCACATCTCGTATACAATTTTTGCCACTAAAAAGTAGTTGCAAAAACCTCCAATCTTCCATTCGCTTTAGTACAGGGGCGAAACGCAGCAGTTCTTTTAGAAGGAACGTTTGCATGGGTTGTTGTTGTTGGTTCAACTTTGAAGAACGCTCGGCTATGGCAAAAAAACATGTTTGCAAAAAAAAGGAACGATCGTTAATTGTTCGGGTCCTATTTCGCATTTTGGTTTCCAATAGAAAGGGTGCTGCATGCGTGCCATTAGAAGGGACGTTTGCATGTTGTGCAGACTTCTTCGCTCCTAACCTATCAAGCTGCAAAATAAGGTAGTTCATTCTTCCTTGTAAAAAGAAGTGTGCCAGAAGTCATTCTTTTGGGAACCACGTTCCACCAAATCCGAATGGGCCGCTGCGCTGCGTATTCGTCTCTCGGTGCTACTAAAATCGAGAGCAATTTTTGCGCTGCTTTGATTGTGTGGTTCGCCGGCTCTTCACTTAGATCAGGGGCCTTCAAAAATGCACAAATGGGCAACTGAACCAAAAACAGCAATTAAAAAACCCTTAAAGTCCAAAAAAAATATCGAGGCGTGACGGTTATCCATTGGGAGTTTTGTGACAGGAGGGGTAGCTTTAAAAATATAAGCTAGGGAACGCAATGGTGACGAAGTTTAAGTCCTCAGTCTTATCTTATAGTTCGCTGAAAAATTGTGGAGCATTTGCAGTATGATAAGCACCCCAAATAGTGCCACATCTCCATCTCTCTCTCTCAGTGCGTGTGTGCGTCGCTGCGCTTCGTCACTTACATGGGGTCGGTCACGGCCCACTGGTTAAGCTAAATAAGGTGGCCAAATTTTATTTTGTTTTATTTCCCTCAATTACAGCATTTGATTTCTCCTTAATTTTTTTCAGTATAAGCACATGTTGGTTGGCGTCTGGATGATATATGCCTTGCTCTATGCCATTGGTTTTCCATTTGCCATATTTGGCACAATTTTCCATTTTGGCGGCTACCGTGAGGCCTCGGGAGTTAACAATGTGTTTGGTGCCCTAATCGTTTACATTATATCATTTAGTAAGTATTTGTAGACTTTTATAAGAACCACACTAAAACTTATGCTCCTCCATCCACTCTTCTAGTCTTAATGGCCTTCTTTACACGTCTGGTCTACTCGTACTATCTGCAGCTGAAGAATCGTAACGAGACTTCACAGAATACAACAAATGTTGTTTGAATCTCTCAATTTTTATAAATTATTTAATTAAAAAATACCATTTGCCAATTGCGATTTGTCTTTCATTTCTTATTCACAACGATCAACAGTTTTGAGTTTTTTAAACACATATACAGGATATACACAGTTAATTACATACAGGGTGCTCTATTTAGGTTACTTCCTTACACACGCGAACGGTTAAAACGATGAATTAATCACACTACGTAAATTGTACTTGGCTAGCTAACTAGTTACAGGTTATATCATAGATTATTATGACCGGGACTTGCTCTCCCACTTAGACATAAAATGGAAAGTTGGTCTTGTTATTGTTGTTGTTATTGTTGCTGGTCTGCATGAAGCTCGTCTCGGCATGAGGATGGGTGAGTTTTGATTGAACTGCTGCAATAATACGAGCTGCCTGGCTAGCATCCTGCCTGCTGCCCGCTGAATTAAGTTCCAGCTCAATTTGCGACTTGGTCAATGTGGTCTGCCTATAGGCCGCCTGTTTTCATCTGGGCGTTGTTATATTGGGCAATTTCTCCAGAAAGTCATGGGCCAACACATCTTCAATCTCTTCCAGGCAATTGCTGACATCCTTTTCAATGTCGGCAAAGTTATGCGGCTGTGGGCAACTGATGCCCAAAGTGGAGAAGAAGGGGTACAACTCTTGCAGGGATTGCAGTTGCTGGAAGTCTAGCATCAAATGGCGATTTCGTGGACGCTGCAAAAGCTAAATGAAAAAATGGATGATTGAAGAGTTTCAACTTAAATTAGTAAAGCGACTTACGGGTGAATGACTCTGACTGATGTACTTCATGTCCATTAGACGCGCCACACGCCTCACATGCGGCACATACAAAGCACTGGGGAGCTGTGCCAAATTCTCCAAGCTACCATTAGGCAGACGTACCTCCTCCTCATGCACATCAAATTCAGTGCCCACAAAAGCCCAGCGATACATTTGAAAGTGCGGCAACTTGGTGGCCGGCAATACACAACCCAATTCTAAAAGTTTACAGGCCTCCAGTTGCACCGAGCGCCAGTGTTGCATGGGAGTTTGTGAATTCAAGCCATTGCTTACACTCGAACTGGAAGACCAGGACACATCAATGCCCGACAGTATACGGGATTGTGAGCTAAGCAAGAGAAAGGAGAATTAGTGCAAGTTCCGAAATGAGTTTTGAAAAACTTACCTGCGTTCATCGCTCTCCGCCTTCAGCTCTTGTTCCATTTGTAGAAATACTTGCACCATTTCGGATATAATAATGGGCCACAGCGAGGTGACATGATCTGGAGACATCCGCAAGAGCAGCACACGGAAGCATAAAAAGACAGCCGCCTGGACGGAGGGACCCAAGGGCAGCAAACGCAAACTGTTGGCCAATTGTTCTGCAAATTCCAGGTAATTAGTTTGAAGCTAGGTCTTATACCCCACCCCACAACTCACCCTGTATATCCGGCATGTACTTGTTGTGCTGATCAAACTCACTGCAATATATCACAAAGGCCAAACGCTTCAGCAGCATGGCTCTCAGCTCATACTCCTGATCCCTGGAGGCAAATATATTCAAACTGCCAGCCTGGGAAAGGGACACACGTGTCATCAGCTCGCGGAATGTGGTATTATCATAGGTCATCAGGCTGTCCATGATCTGGCGCCAAAAAGGCAGACACGAGATGTGCATTTGAAAGAACGAGTTGTCCAGCAACAGATCCAGCATATCCTTTCGCCAAGCCTTCCTAGTATACTGATAGCCACTGAGGCTGGCCAACAGTGCGGAGCAGGCATAGAAAAAGGGCACATTGCGGGCGGTATGATTCTTCAGATACGGCGTAATGTTGTACAACAAAGTGGTCACTATGGTGACCACTTTATCCTTCTCCTGTGAGCCATAGGCCACATCCAGCAAATTGGACAGTATGCCAGCTAAGACACTCTGCGATTGCAGGGAATACTGCACATACATGTTATTATCACGTGCCAGGCCATCGGTATCCTCCTTGACGGCCAGATTGCGTCGCAACCAGGTGGTCTGCTCCAGGCAGGCACCGGCAACACTCGAGAGCGAATCCACCAGCCTGGAGGTGACATCATGCAGCTCTCTAACCTCCTTTTTGTCCTGGAAAGGCATTTGCGGACAGCGTATGACAAACTCATGGAGTAGCATTAGCAAGGCAAATTGTGCGGGTGGCGTGAGGTTCAGACCATCGCGTATGAGTGCCAATAGAGAGCTCCAGGCATCCGCCAATTGAGCTGCGGGCGCTGATTTCATATAGAAATAGAAAAGCTCCAAGGAGCTCACCTCTATGCTCAGCTGGGCGGGTGGCCTATGAATGGGCGGTGGAGATTTGACCACCTGATGTAAGGTCTGCACAAATGAGTCCATCGGCATGACCCGTATGCTTGACACCAGTGAGACCAAAGCCAGTTGAGCGGGACAAGCCTGCAGCACAGAATTGCGCTGAAATTGTTCGGGTATGCTGAGACTGGCAGTCGTTGTGGCTCCCCTCTGTTGCCAGGTGACCGCAATGGCGGCCAAAAAGTTGCAACCATGATGCAAGGACACAGGCGACAGGAACTCCAACAACTGTTGACGCACTGGACGGAGTTGACCCAAATCACTGTCCCATATAGAGGCCACACTGCTCATAATACGTGGCAAATGGGATAATACAGCATTCCTGGCGGCCTGCAATTGTGGATTACGTGGGGCAGGCGCCGATTGCATGGAAGACTCACTGGCCGAGAGAAAGGAGTGGACTATGCTATTGATCAAGTGTCCAGTGCTGGAACTTTGAGCCGAAGAACTGGTCTGTGGATAGGCCTGATTAAACAGATGCGAGAGTGCCGTCTGCTGGGTATTATCCAGCAGACAATAATGACATAGTATAGTCACAGCCTCCAGTTGGCTTAACACATAGTCGGGGGGAAAATGTCGCTGCTGTTGCAAACTCAGCTTGGCCAAACGATCCAGGTTACTGCACAGCTGATGCACCACACTGATGACTATGTTGGTAAGCGAACCAAAGGTAAAGCAGTTTAGGGAAGAGGTCACCAGGTCGGTCCAATTGCGATGTAAGTGTCTTAGGCGTTCCTGCTGTAGAGCACCCAATACGGCAGCCAAAAACATGGGCTGTTGGCTGATTAAACAATTGGGTAAGTATTTTACATTGGCTGCGGCCCCCTCCGCCAGGCGAGTGGGTGAGTTATGGCCCGTGGCTTCCTCTAGCGGAGGTGTCTCCTGTCTTAGCTGATAAACCTCATGTTCCAGCCTTATAACAGCCAACAGTAAACGTAGCAATTGCAATTGAAAACAATCCGCATGCAGCTGATCATCCTGAGGATCATTAAAGTTGAGCACCTGTTCGGCATAGCTGGGTGTACCAGTCGCTTTGCGTGCATAGCTGCATACAGAACTATTGAGACAGTGCAGCATGACCTTTTGCAGTTTGGCCCGGGCCAACAGATCAGCTATATAACAGGCCAAGCCTCTACCCATGCCCTTGACTATTTCTATCAATTCATTGCAAATCAAAGTCAAAAGTTCTATGCTCTCCAGTTGTATGCGACGATTGTTGATGATATCCTGTAGGTTAGGTCCCTGCCTTTGGTTATCTAGTGACTCGCGTTGAAAGTAGCCACGTGCATAGAACAGACATAGGGTAACCAACAGTTCCAGTTGCATGCAACCTCTATAGCCTTGAGCATATTCCGAGTTGCCCACACTGCCATTGAATCCCTTGCCGGAAATACTTTTACGATGTCGTACCAGCAGCTGCTTGAGGCTGCCACTGGAGAAGCTAGTGGTTATGGATAGACACAGGAAAGTGCGCTTATCACAGCAGATAATGTTACGTAAAGTTTGTAGAGCATACAAGGTCTGCCGGGTGTCATAGATGCCCACATAGAGCAATAAATGGGTGTGATAAAGATGTGCCGCATCCATTAACTGCTGTTGCTGATGTGAACTGGAGCTGCTTTTCAGGCTTATCTGTTCCTCTGCCAAGGCAGCCGCTGCAGCCGCATTATTCTGCCTTAATATTTCCACATTTTGTTTGCTCTTCTCCAAGGTTTGTTGCAATTTGCTGGTCTCCAGGCTCAACTGACGTCGCTTATCCTCCACATTGATGGTGGACGACGTTGACTCTTCATTTTGCTCTTCATTTTCCAGCTCCATTTCCAGCTGGGAGTTACTGTGATTGCTGTCCGTGGAGGTTTTGGAGATACAACTCAGGCGCTTCTTTTCGCTGCTGGTTAGCAATTTCTTGCGTTTGTTTAGTTTTTTGTCCTCACGGAAATATTCATCTGCGGGCAGTGCCTCACCCTGCATTTCGGGCTCCTCTTCACGTGTCAAGCGATAGATTTTACGACTTTTGATCTTTTCGATTTGTGGCAAAACATCTGTGACATCGCCCACAAAACGTTTGACATCATCACTCAAGCTTACGGTCAGGCTATCCTCCTTCTCCAGGCTGGTTTCACGCTGCTCCGAGTCTGACTCAAAGTCCGTGCTCTCAGAGTTGTCCGTCAAATCAGCCTCAAAGTTTAAAGAAGGTTCTGGCTCTGGCTCCGCCTCTGTTTCCGTCCTTTCCTTTTCATTCTCATCCATTGCATTAGCCAATTTCTCCACCAGAGGCGTTTCCTTGCTTACCAACTCCAAGCGTGGCTCTTCCAAATCCGTTTCATCATCAAAATCGTGAGCATTCTCTAGAGGATTGATAATCAAACCTATGGTATTCACCTCCTGTAATGGCTGCTGCTGCTGCTCTGCATTAATCGTCTTGTCGCTGACAAAATTGGCCGTCTTATTAGTTTTGCCACCACTCAAAGTGACACCAAAGATTTTCTTAGGTAAATTACGTATGGGAGACTTCTTCTTGCCACTTGTGGTGGTCTCCATGTGATGATATTTGACATTACCCTGCTCCGAACTGATGGCATACACATCCCGCTCAAAGGTGGGTGCCTGTTCCGCCTCCACTTCGCGATACAGCTGCTGCATGTGTACTATACCCACTCGCTTGGAGCTGGCCGAGAGCAATATCTTGTACAAGGGCTTGGTCACACGCGCCAAATCTCCGCGTAAAAGTGAGGCCTGCAGCCAATTGGTTACAAACGTACGCTCCGACATATACTGTGGCAGTGCCAGGGTGTCCAAAACTTTAAGCAGCGTTTTCTCAAATCCTCGAGCTGTTTGCTTATCTCTGCCCAAGTGCCAAAGTAACTCAAACTTCTTATAGCTACGTGCTTGACTCTCTCGCAGGCGCTCTGTGGACTCTGTGGGACACAAAAGTTGAGCATCGGACAAACGCTCAAGTTGAAAATTACGCAAAGCTGCCTTGTTTAGGGCTCCTACAGCTGCTGCGGGAACCTGCAGCAAATGCTGTGCCTGCATGCGATTTCCTATTACCGTTTCGACTAGACCACTCTCCAGGCAACTATGCAGCTGATGAAGTAAGGCTGCTATCTGTGCAGGATCTGTGCTGGGTGAGCCAAGATAGTCCCAGAGTATGGAGCTGACCAGCTGAAAGACACGTGTCTGTTGCTCCAAGTAGTTGACATGACCAAATTTCAGTAGAGGCAGCATCACCACAAAGGTAACCCCAGGACTGGTGGTATGCTCGATTTGAGAGCGCAAAAGACTGGAAAAGAGGAAGCGGAAATTGTTAAGAAGGGAAGGTATACCGAGTATGGAAGGCAGATTTTGACGTCATCTGCGTACCTAAATACGGTTGAGTGGGACATGACGGGCCGGGATGACTGCCCTGCGGGACACCTGAAATTACTTGTACACTTGTTGACACAGCATTGTTAACATTAGGTTAGGAGGGAAGCCCAGTAGTGACAGTTTGTGGAGAAGAAGAGCATGATTTACCGAATCGAAGGCCTTGCTAAAATCAGTAAAGACGACATCGGTTTGAGACCCAGACTGAAAATCGCGATTTATCAGTGATGAAAACTCAAGATCGTCGTTTAACAAAGCCTTGCACCGAAGGAGATATGACAATGAGGAACAATTTTGGAATGGCAGAAATCTTTGCAATGCTTCGAAAATTCTCAGCAATCAATCTAAACCCTTTTTTGTGAAGTGGGATTATATATGATTCGTTCCAAATCAGTGTAATGGGTGAACATAACACAGTTCCTAATAACATTGTCAGGACCAGCCAAGAAAGATAAATCAGTCGTAGATAGACTACGCCAAACATGACTTTCTTCAAAAAGGAAACAAAAATGTTATTTGACTTGCGTTTACAGTTAACAAATGAATAGAATTGCTTTGGACAATTACGCAAATTGATCCTGCATTGTGAGAGGTAATCTGCGTAACATCGGCTTTTATTAGTGAGAAATTCAGAACGAGCACAGAAGAATGGAGCGCAAGGTCTATCGATGAAACTGTTTTCTGATATTTTTTAATGAATCTGGATTCCTTGTTTTTAAGGAACGACAAGTGCCGGGTGAACCAAGGTGTTAACTTAACCTCAGGAACATGAGTTTCAAAAGCAGAGTATAGAACTTGGTAAAATGCTCTAACTGCAGACTCGATGTCGGAGATTGAATATAGAAATGACCAGTCAACTGAAGAAAGATAAAGATAAGTTTAAGAAAATTGGTCTTGCGAAAAAGTAGTTGCCAATGGCTCATTATTAACAGGGACTATAGTCTCAACAGCGATCAAGAGGGAAGGATGGTCGCAATCTTCGGGCAGGGATACTGGATTAGTCTTGACTACCGCTGTTAAGACAACATCACTAACAAAGATCAGGTCAAGGAGTCTTTTACGACTATTTTGAACAGAGTTAATTTGTACCAGGCAAATGTTGGTTAAACCATCGAAAGTAAAAGGTTTGAACCGTCAGAAGGCAGCCATAAGATATGTGGAAGCTTAAAATCTCCTGGCACTATAATTTGATCAGAGTGCCCTAAAGCAGACACGACGAGATGAATTCCAGTAAGGGGGTACAAATATACAGTTTTCTCAGAGCTAGGAGGAATGTAAGAGCAAGTTAGAAATATATTCGATTCACCAGTGCAGACTTTGACAGCAACAAACTCAAATTGTTAAGAATGTAAGGGAATCCTTAAGAAAGTCGGAGTACCAATTAGTTTCTCAGTTGCCAGTGGCAACTTCTCTGCTCGCCTTGCCGACCCCTTCAAAACTTACCTAATCAAATCAAACAGCGTGGTAATGGCCGCCACCTGGAGTTCTTTATCATTCTGAGCAAAGCAGGCCACCAGGCACAGCACCTTCAACCAGTTGGGCAGCTCAGGCTCTGAAATAAGTAAACGCATTAGTTATGTAAACAATCCTTAGTTCCCTTCCCCCACCACTCACCACTCTTGTCCAGAACTATATGCTGGTTGCAATTGGGAAACGTAGACATTTCCACCAGCAAAGTGGCTGCCAGCTTAATGGCACCCCTTAAAGCCACACTCAATTGCAGATCCTCCAACTGTTGTACACTGCGTTGTGTATTGGCATCTATGGTGGGTTTCTCATCATTGGCCTCACTATCGCTGCTCAACTCGCTGGCACTGGCCAAGGGTAGCGGCAGTGAGCGATGTAGCAGACACTGCAACTGCTTGGATCTGGGCACAATGTCCACTCTAAGTAGACCAAAGAGTCTTTCGATTTGTGACACTCTTTTGGGGCATTCATGCTCTAATACTTGCTCCACCAGAAATAGACTAGCAGCCGGGGTGTAGCTGCTGACGCTACGCTGCAGCTGTACCTTCACCGTACACTCATGGGCATCCGGTTCAATTTTGAGCAATTTGCGGGCCAAATACACCTCAAAGAAGATTTCGTATTGGCGTATACATTTCTCTAGAATGGAGAAACCACGCTGTTGGGTAGCCTGGCTCTCCTCATCGAGCATTTGAAACTGCTGCTGCTGGGGTGACTGTTGTTCGGGGGGAGCACTCTTGGGGGCTTCTTCAGCGGGAGCAGCTGCTGGCTGTGTCAAAACAATATCTTTGGGTCGCGTCTTCTTGGGACTGCTGCGTATAAAAGGAACCTTTGCCTTTGCCTTGAGCTTCTTAATGCTACGGGGGGTATCCAGATCTGATGAGGATTGCTGGCCCGTGTCCGAGGCGCTTATCTGAGTTGGAGAGGAGTGAGTAAGGGAAGAGACGGAAAGAGTTAACTTACATCTTTGTCCAGCTCGGAGAGACGGGAAAAGGATTTGGCCTTCTTTTTGTTGGGACTTTGTCGGCCCACACTCTGATTGGAAGCCGATCTACGTATAAGTTCCTCATCATTGGGTTCTGTGCTGTTTAGCGAGTTCTCTGCAAACTGATTGAGACGCGAATCGGATTTGCTTTTCTCCAGGGTGTTCGGCTCATGATTTTTGGCCGCCAGCTTTTCATCTGAAGAGGAGTTGCCGCAGTGTTCCATTTTGTTGAGTTTGATGGGACTGCTGTGGGTTTAGAGGGATTACTAAATGGTTAACAAGTGCTCACCTTGGCTGCTTACGTGATCATGGGCTGCACACGGGATACAATTTTCATGCACAACTTAAGCGAGGCCGTAATCTCAGCGCTGCCCAAGTGATCCATGTGCAGTGACAGCAGCTGGGTAATGGCCAGAAATACCTTGGGCAAATAAACACGCGTCGTCTCGGTGTACATCTCCAGCGAAATAGTTTCCAGCAGAAATTCGGTAAGCACACAAATCTCTTGCACGCAGGGATCACCCGAACCCACCTCACAGGCATATTTGCTTGAATCCGCTACTGAACCATTGGAGCAATTGGCCTGCAGACAGGCACGTTCAAACATATTGGTCATGCAGCTCCATATATAAGCCGGATCGAAGGTAGCAAACAGTAAATTGGCAGATTTCATTGCCTCTGCATTTCCACTTGAGATGTACATGGCCCTTATGATGTCATGTAAAACATAATCCAGCACCGCACTGCCAATCTCCGCCTTGTCCAACAGGGACAACATTATTCTATAGGGTTTCAAATCCATGGGAGCACACTCCAGACTCAATCTCAAAGTGGTAATCAAAGCACGTATTAAAATATGCCGCGAGTGTTTGACAAAATATGGTTCTGGTTCCTGCTCCTCAGGCGCAGCTCCTCCTCCTGCTCCAGCTGCTACAGCAGCGCTAGCATCCAGCGAGAGTGTATCATAGGTAGGTGAATTTTTGGACACCTCGCTGCCAAGCAGCCAGCTAAACAGTCGTCGATTCAGTGACATATCACGTCTTAGTATGGTATTCAAGCCATTGGTCACCAACTTGACCAAATCCTCCTCACCCAGCAGCGTGGTATGCATGGGGAAGCCAAGTAGTAGAAACTCCAAAGTATTCCGCTGCACCAGAATCAGCGTATCATTGAGACAAGCACACAGAGCCGACATCATAATCTCACGATTCTGACCCATTATATAGATTTGCTCCTGCATGTCTAGCCGCTTATTAAAATGCTCCAAGACATAGGTAATAGCTGGTAATCTTATATTTGCATTATTGGCCACCGATTCCCAGAGAACGGTATAGAAGTGCATGGGATTAACGGCATTGCAAACTTGTTTCAGTAAAGCGCTGATTCTTTCAAAATGATCCAATCCACAGTCATAGCCAGGCAAAACACCATTGAGGAAACCACTCAAAGCAGGACGTAGCTTATCACCCAGCGGTACGAAGTAGTTCTCATAGATGGCCAACAGAGCGGGACGCACATTCATGGCGGCATAGCCCAACAAGGGGAATAAGCCAGCGCTGGAAGGAGAAGAGAAGGGGAGAGACTACAGTTAGTTATGTTGTAAAATTGTAAAATGTACAAAGACATGTAGACAGAAACTTTATGGACGGGAGGACAGGCTTATCCTAGGGCACACTTAGGCCTATATATTGCTGATGCTACCTCTCCCCTTGCTTTACCCAACTGAAAAAGCTACAAATATCATTTCGTTTCCTTTAAATCTACTCGTCTTTACCTGTCTACAGTTGTCATCTATAAAATCTTCTTCATAATCAAAACTTATAAGAGAATTTTGTAAGTTTGACGATTTTCCAGACCGTACGATAATCAAAACTCGATTCATGATAATTAAAGCTCAAATATAAATTTCAGCAACAGTATTTCTTCGAGCTTCTGCTTCCTCTGCTGACTCAGCAGCTCTCTGGAATGTGATGTGTAGAGTAAATTGCTGGCGTTTCTGCAGATCCTAAACAAGTTTGCCGCTTCACTTGTTCATCGCGCCGCAATTGATATTGTTGCTCACTCTCAGCAACTGTTGCAGAGCAAATTGCTAGCGTCGATTGCTCGCCTGTTCCGACGTTTCGGCCGCTTTCCGTTCCAATTGAAGGGAATCTGATGCATTCTCCTGAGCTCTGCTTACGAAGAAGTTTCTTGACTTCTGATTTCACTCGTGCGTCTTTATATTACACTTTCGTTTTCCTCGCATTTTTCAAAAAATCACAAAACAATTTTAGAAGGTTTCTAACCTTATGTGCCTTGAGAATATATTGTGAATTTAAATTCACAATGTTTTCAAATAATCACAAAACAATTTTAGAAAGGTTCATCGATTTAATTTCATTCCTCGGCCCGCATTGTTAGGTGGTGGGTGTATGTAACTTTTACAATCATCCTCCATTCAAGCTTTCCTGGTTGAGCGGTAAGTTTTATGATACAATCGAATTTCGTTTCTAGTTTTAATCTAAAACCGCTTCTGCAGTATGATTCCATACCAAAGCTACTTGCGAGGTATGTAGGTAAAAATGTACAGTTCCACCATGATGTCCACCTGTCTTTATTTACTTTTCAGAAGAGATCTCTACCTCTCGGCTACTTCCCAAAGCTTAAGTAGGCAGGGAATCCCCAATGTTTTAAGTCGCTTGCTACTAAGAGCTGGAGAATGGCATAGAAAGTTCTCTTACTCAAACCAACAGAAGTCGTTGTTGCTTGCCTACCGATGACGCAGTGGACCAGATGTTTCCTGTACTTTGGTTAATAGAATAATGGTACATTTCAGATTAAAAGTTGTTGGTTGCTATTTGTGAATGGATTCCCAGAGTCCATCCCAACATGCTATTTTTATACTCTGTACCAGAGGTACACAGAGTATATTAAGTTTGTGCAAAAGTATGTAACACACAGAAGAAAGCATTTCCGACCCTATAAAGTATATATATTCTTGATCAGCATCAACAGGTGAGTTTATCCAGCCATGTCCGTCTGTCTGTCCGTATGAACAAACAGATCTCAGAGATGGTAAGAGATAGTGTTTCGATGTGTATAGGACAAAAACTTCTTATACTTGCAGGCAGATCAAGTTTATTTTAAATTTGTGCCACGCCCCCTCCCACCCCCGCAATTTAGAAAAAACGTCATATCTCCGTCAGTTTTATAGATAGAAGGTTCGAACCTTCTGGACATATTTTGAAATCAAGATGACGGTTGTCGAGTTATAAGGAAAACAAACAATGGGCAGCACTTCACAGGTACAGAGTATGTTATAGTCGGGCTTGACCAACTTTCTTTCTTGTTTAGGAGGAGCAGTATATTAGTCAGTTTGTCTGCCGACTCGTTTTCCTAAAGGTGGCGGAGTCCGGGCATCCAGACGAGGCATTATTTAAGCATGTAAAGGGAGAATTTTTGGCAACTTTTATTTTGGCAACACTGATTTAGGCTGCTCAGCTGTTTTCGTGTCACATTTTACTGTCAAACATGTTCAGTTTGGTCTCAAATTTAATCACGAATCGACTAACAAACAAACAACGCTTGCAGATTATTAAATTTTTTTATCAAAATGCATGCTCGGTTAAGAAAGTGCATCGTGCACTTCTTCCATTTTGTGGGCGACCTTCTGAGGAAGCTATTCGGAATCTTGTTACTAAATATCGCACCAAAGTTACATTATTGGACACCAACACGCATACGTAGAGTGCGGTCAGAGGAAAATATCGCAGCTGTATTCGCCAGTGTTGTTAATGACCGTGAAATATCGATTCGGCGTCGTTTGCAGCAATTGGGTAACTGCGTTACTCCACTACGTGAACCATTTTGGGGATTTGGGTATAAATCCTTTTAAAATACAGCTGGTGCATGAATTGAAGCCACAAGACCTACCACAATTGCTAACTTTTGGTGAATGGGCGCTTGCAAAGTTGGATGAAGATCCACTTTTTTATCGAAAAATTGTGTTCAACGACGAAGCTCATTTCTGGTTGAATGAATACGTGAACAAACCAAATTGCCGTATTGGTGTGAAGAGCAGCCAGAAGCATTGCAAGAACTGCCTATGCATCCCGAAAAACGCACTATTTGGTATGGATTAAGGGCAGGTGCCATCATTTTTAGAGATACTGTGAATGGAGAGCGCTACCGTGCGATGATTACCAAATTTTTTTGCCCAAAATGGAAGAGCTGGACTTGTCTGACATGTGGTTTTAAAAAGACGGTGCCATATTCCATACAGCACGCGAAACATTGGCCCAATTAAGAGGCGAGTTCGGTGAACAGTTTATTTCACGTTGGGGGCCGGTCAATTGACCGCCTAGATCGTGCGATATAACGCCTTTAGACTATTTTATGTGGGGCTATGTTGAGGCTCATGTCTATATCGAAGGAACAGGAAGCCAATATTAAAGTATTTATTCGAAACATAGCGGCCGATATATTGGAGAGAGTATGCCAAAATTGGACCCAGCGTATAAACCATTTCAGGCGCAGCCGCGGTCAACATTTATATGAAATCATCATTAAACATTAAATTAAATATTATTTTTTTTTGTAATTTATTTCTAACGAGCTTAGAACTGCCCGTTAAATTTAAATGCTTAAATGCTTTTAGATGCTTTTGTTAGTTTTTTTCAAAACAAGAGAGCGTGCCTTCTCTCATATAGGTTTATGTAATTTATTTGGCGACCTTTCTAAAGTTCAATTAGTATCGAATTTAGCTGGCTCGAGGTCAAGCTTCAAGCTTTCTCACTTAGAAACATTAGCCTCAAGCTTTGCATTGACTCCCATTAAGTTTGGCTTTCTGTATTGCGAGTCCAATTTTGCCAACTGTTTAAAGTTCTGATTGCATGGAATAGGCTCAATGATCCGGAGTCATTTAGCGAAACGCCTTATGATGATTGGATTGGATATCCATGAAACAGCTGTAAAGGTATCCACGCTCTTTTTGGTGTGTCAATACATAAGTTATTTACAGCTGTGAACAAACGCAACTTCTTGACCTCGATCCAGCTAAACTCGTTACAAATTAAATAGATTTTTAAATTATAAAGATTTTAGAAATTTTTCTGAATTTTATGTATTTTTTTATCAAATCCGAAAGCTGCTAAAAAGTTACCCTTTATATCATTCCCTGAGAGTCAAGCGCCTTTATCTGTCTTGGTAAATCTTGAGGTTTTTTTCTTTAATAAAGCCTGTTGCCAGGTAGTTGATGGCTTTCTGGATAGCAACAAATTCAGCTTGGTTTGAACTGGAGTGTTCAAGGAGTCAAAGTGAATTTCCTACTTTGTCATTGAGCTTAGATCTAGCCGTGGCATTTTCTCTGCTGTTTGGTGACGGCTTGGATTATAAAGTTATAAAGTCTTTTGAATGACGAATGTGCTTATAAGTGAAGGAATCATACCCATCTTGTGATTCATAACAAAATAAGCCGAATCTTTAGTTAAAACAAGTAAGAAAGTTGGTCAAGCCCGACTATAGTATACTCTGTACCCGTGAAGTTCTGCCCAACAACGTTGCGAACGTTGCTGCCCATAATTGTTTGTTTTGCTTATAACTCGACTATCGATCATCCGATCTTTACCATTCCTTTGGCGGATCGATAAATAATCCTGATTACTAAATGTGTTTAGAAGGAACGAACCTTCTATCTATAAAACTGTGGGAGATATGACGTTTTTTCAAAATTGTGGAAAATAATCTTGATTTGCCTGCAAGTATAAGAAGTTTTCTATATCGACTCGGCTGTTGATGCTGATCAAGAATATATATACTTTATCGTGTCGCAGATGCTTCCTTCTGGCTGTTACCTACTTTTGCCTTTTTCCCTTTTTTGAGGGGCTGTTTTACCTACCTATAAATAAACTCCGTGGCCAAACGTTCTGGACCCGTTTTGCTGAATATCACAGAGTAGGTTTCCAGTGCCTTCAGATGCACACCCGAGGGTAGAGCAGGATGCATACATTGCGCCAGACGTTTGGCTATCTTCAGACGTCTTGGTATGACTTGGTACTGCGCATTGCTTGATATGGCCTGAGAAAAAAAAAAACAATCGAATTAAATAAGTTGATAACGAAATCTGTACGGGAAAGTTGAATGAATCACTGGGACTGGCACTAGCGATAACCACTTATCAACTCCAGTGGAGACTTCATTCAGTGGGTCAACCAACTCCAACTCCACATTACCTTGCTTAGTTTGCCCAGAGCCGATATCAAATCCGCCCACTCGCTGGAGTATTCGAAATTGCGCAGCGCTTTGTCAATGTTCGTCATGTAGTTGCGATATTTGGCCTCGGCCATGAGCTTTTGCTCCTCCATGAGTGCGTCTGCAGACTCCATGGCAACGGCTTAACGAGTTTGGATTGAAGAGAACTCTGAAAAATGAAAAACAAAATGCAAATATTTAAAATCAATAAAAATCACAAAAACACTTGTTGTTCCCCCTCCCTTCGAACTAAATTGGCCTTGAGATTGAAAAATTCAATGGGTATACAATTTGCCTCCCCGCTCCCGATCCCACCCATTCAATGAATATTCAAAGAGTGTGGCAACCGGAGCACTTGCAAAGTAAAATCTGTTATCAGCAGCTGCTGCCCCAAAAATGCACTTAAGGGGGGTGGGTGGTGGGTCTCTTCTTTGTTCGCTGCAGACACACACACCTATGTACATACATACATACAATTCCGCTTAATTGAATTTCTAAACAAATTTCACATTTCACCTTGTTAACCCTAAGCGGGCGCTGTCTTTGCCTTTTGTCTTTAGTTTACAGTTAGTTACAGTTATTTACAACTTGCGTTGGTGGGAAATTAATTCAAGCGACGATGTTGCCATCATGCGTCGCGTGGCAGGAATAAAATTGTGCTTTTGCTGCTTCTCTATGGACTGCAACGATTACTGTTCCGAGGTGCTCTGAAGGGGGGAGACCAGCTGATGACGAATTTTTTTGCGCTCGTGACGCTCGGAGTGAGGGGGCGGGGAGAGTTGCAGACACGAACTGTAAGACTTTTGTTTGTTTTTGTTTTTGCCTTTCGATTTCTAACCAATTTGTAGTTTGTTGCTTCCGTTAAAGGTAGTGCCAGCTACACAGCATTTGTTTTTGTTTAGTTTAATACATTTTACATAATTTAATTATTGCACTTTGTGGTAATTGTGAATTTTAATGATGCAGATTTTTACATGGCAAATTTTGCTGTAACTCGAAAGAAGTGATGACAAAATTGTCGATTGTGTTTTCTTTTCCGTTAGTGATGACACTTTTGTTAGTTATGTGGGAGAAGTAGAGCAGTTGATGGATGAAACAAATAAGAATAAGAATATCGTTTAATAATTCTGTATTGTAAATTAGATGTCAAATACACTCTGGGCTAATTTTATGATTTTTAAGCTGTCATAACTCAGGAAAGACATTTTTTTGAGTTAATGATGCAAAAAAATCCCTATGTCGTCTTCCATATTGTGTAAACTTTTCATATTGCTATCTCTCTCCGAGTGAGATAAGTAATATCATTTTACAGGTTCATTTTCATGTTTTAGCAAAAGCTACATATCTCAGGTCTAAAGCTGTCTACAAGGGCCAAATCTAAATACTTTCCAGCTTTTTCTGAAAGTTTTGCTTACTGCAAGGTTATTGCTCTTTGCATTGTTTTTGTGAATCAAGATATTTGGGCTCTGGGCGGGCTTCAACCCCTTTAGCCCCTCCTAGGTTCTGCCAAAAGGTTGACAAAAGACCAAGAGCGAAAAAACCAAAACAAATGTGTTTCTCTCCTCCCCCAACCGAACACAAGCTTCCGTCCCTGATTGTCAATGTGCCGCACGCAACCGGTTTTTTTCTGACAACTGCAAAGAGAGCACCGGCTGTTGCTGATATATAGATAAAATATGGGAAATCGGCCCTTAAAATGTAGTTTTCAGAACAACACAAGGCACAAACTATAATGCTTTTCATTTTATAAAGTGGTTTGGTGTGCTGAAAACGAATCTGATTTCTTGAAATAGTGTGGATTTTTGGTTTTTTGAGCCCAATACGTCTAGTTTGCTCCTTTTTTCGGTATGTTTTGTGAGAAACCTTTACATTTATTTTGACAACCATTTTTTTATTGTCGTAAAATAAACTACCCCTCAACTCTATTATTCTGTGTGGCTGTAGAAAATTTTTTTACTATGCTTTGATCGAAAATGATTCTATTTAATATCTTAATCTCTCAAAAAAGTAAGAACAAAAGATCACCCACCCATTAAATAAATGATATTTTACTTTGAACTGAGGCCTCGACGCAAGCGCTCTTCCCCTTTATAGCACATTAACAAGTTGGTCATGTAAGCCGCAATGAAAAACAAAAGATAAAAATTTAAAGTTTTATTACCGGTGGTGTAGGCCAGGAGCAATTAAAAAATCAAGGGGTGGCTACGGAGGCGCGCCGCTGAAGGGTCGTGGTTTCGATCCCGCCTCGGAACATCTAATGAAAAGTTTTTTCTTTGAATAAACTTTACACCCGGTCGCCCCTCTTTGCAAAAGCTTCTCAAACTGCCGTTCGGATTCGGCGTTAAACTGTAGGTGTTAGACGGCGTTTAAAGTAACAGGAAGGGACCTCCTCTTGTGCGAAAATTAGAAGCGCAAAAGCCAAGAGATTGAGAGAGGCTCGACTTTGGCCATTTGGGGCTGTGACAAGCCATTTTACAATATTAAATAATAAGAATTAATTTGCCATCTCTTTTAATAACCGATACTATCGTTACACAAAATCATTTTCAACTGCGCAACACTCTGGCGCTCATCACTATTTAGAAAACTATCGAAAATACATAGTCAACTTATCGATAGCCCGCCTTTGTTTGAATATTTAAAAAAACTAAAACCAATTTCCTTAGAAATGTGTCATTAAGATTTAATGTTTCTCTGTTCAAAAACTCAATAAATTACTAAGGTGTAATTAAATCAATTAATTAAATGCAAAACGAAATAACTTAAACCAAATGAATAGAATGAATAAATATTCAACTGATTGAGGTAAAATTGTTCAGAGTTATTTCTTTTTCTTGCTCTTGCCCTGAGCAGGAGCAGCCGCAGGTGCACCAGTTAAGGCAGCTAGCTCCTTTTTCAGTGCAAGGAGAATATCAACTTCGGGTTTCCATACCGCAGCATCTCCGCTGGCCTTAAGTTTGCGCACTTTTTCACCCTGCTCGGCAATTTTCTGCTCCAAGACTTGAGCTGAGGCAGGTGTGGCTTTTGGTGGAGGAGCCGAGGCTGGTGTCACCAGCTGCTTTTTCAACTCAAGCAATTTGTTGACTTCCGGTTGCCAAACCGATTTGTCCTTAGTGCTGGCCTTAAGCTGGCGCACCTTTTCACCCTGAGCTTGAATGGCCTGCTCCAGTTCGGTTTGAGTTAAGGGGGTTTGTGCTGCAGTCTTAGTTTCCTGAACACCACCATATTTGCCCTTCAATTCATCAATAAAGGCCTGCTCCAGTTTGGCAAATAGCGGCGCAGGTTTGCCAATCTTGTGTCCAGCTGGTAGGAGCAAAGTGGCCCAGGGTTTACTTTAAAAAAAAAGATATTGTTAAGTAAATGAATCAGGGATTTGATAGTAAACTTACTCAGCTTGAACAGGCGTCTGTTTGGTGTTGAGCTGCTCAAACAAAGTACGCGCAGTGGCTGGCATGTAGGGCGACAAAAGATTGGCCAACAAACAGGCTATATTGGTGGTTAGACCTATAATGGAGGCTGCCTTCTTCTTCTGCTCATCATTGCCCTTAAGCAACACCCAAGGCTGTTGGGTTTGCATATAACCATTGCCATGACGCGAAATAGCCAACAGATGACGTATGCCATCCCTTAGCTTGGCCTTCTCCAGTGAATTAATATAACCACGCAGCTCACGATTGATCAAAGCCAACAATATCACCTCATCCTGGCCAAGCTCTATGTGAGGCACCAAACTCTGATAGTTCTTCTCACAAAATACCAAAGCGCGATTCACAAAATTTCCCAAATTGTTAAGCAACTCGGAATTGTTGCGTGCGGCCAGATCATTCCAACTGAAACTGGAATCTTGACCCTCAGGCCTGGCCGAAGCCAAATAGAAACGCCAGACATCTGCCGGTATGCCCGTCTCCTGTGCATCATTGCCAAACACGCCTATGCCACGACTTTTGCTGAATTTGCCATCCTCATAGTTCAAGTATTCCGTGGCCATGATGTGCGACACCAGCGTGTGCCCCTTGTTGATGGCCAACAGCACACTGGGCCATACCACCGAATGGAAGGGCACATTATCCTTGGCCATGAATTGGAAGAGTTCTACATCAGTGCCCGGGGCGGGTTGCCACCATTGTTGATATTCCTTGGTATAACGCTTGGTCATGGACACATAACCAAAGGGAGCATCAAACCACACATAAAACACTTTGTGCTCGAAACCCGGATGCGGCACGGGTATGCCCCATTTCAAGTCTCGGGTAATGCAACGCGGTTTAAGACCCTCACGTAGCCAGGCTTGGGTGATGACTCGAGCATTGTGGGTCCAACCAGAGTCCACTTTGGTCACCCACTCTCTTAATAAGGGCTCAGCCTGGGGCAGATCAATAAACAGCTGATCCGAGGAACGTAAAACGGGAGCACTGTTGCACACCTTACAGCGAGGACGTATTAGATCCGTGGCATTGACCAGTTTGCCACATTTATCGCACTGATCACCGCGTGCATCTTCATAGCCGCAGCCAGCATGGGGACAGGTGCCCTCCACGAATCTATTTAAAATTTAAGATGGTTAAACTATGGACTAAAAGCAGGGATGCAAACCGGTTCTGAACCGAAACGAATCAAACTGTAACCGAACCGCTAATTCCAGCATTTTTTTTTCTGAAGGGTCCATCGAGACTACTGATCTATACTGTAGAAATAGAATCAATTGGATCTTTACGTTCTTAGAATTCTCAAGTTTTAATTCGCAAATACGTATTTGCAAAAGTCTTGTTGGTATCGGCGACTTTCTTATTGTTATTATTGAATTATAACAATCAAGTTTTATTCTCATTGAGCAACTTTTTTTTCGACTTTTTTTTTTTGCATTTATTTATAGCTTGGATATTCAAAAATATCCCCCCAAAAGGATTTTCGAAAACTCGAATTAGTTTAGGAGATATAGTCCTTTTAGTGACCCAATGTGACCTAAATTCCCAAGCAACTGCAAACTTAAGGGGGTCTTCTCATTGAGCAACTTTTTTTTAAACCCTCGTATTTTGACCTATGCGTTAAGTTTTCTCCGGTTCTACCGGACCGATTTTGATGAAACAAAGTGAATTCGACGGAGAATTGTCAGCTCTTTAAAACTGCATTTAAACATTTTTGATTTTTTACTTCAAACTTTAAACGCGTTTATCTCGAAACCACGTTTTTCGAACTGGCGGCCATGATATCTCCAGTTCAACTGAACCGATTTTCATGAAACAAAGTGGAATCGACGCAGAATTGTCACCATTCTCGGCTGAACCTCGACCATAATTTTAAAAAATTTTTTACTATTTTTTTTTACACTAAACTACAAAAAAAAAGCCCGAAATTGAAATTTTTTTTTTGAATGGCCGCCATTTTGTCAAAAAAAATCACAAAATTAAGTTTGAGGTTCAGCCGAGAATTACATCTATACTGATTATAACCCCGTTTTTTTTTTCATTTCGGACGCTCCGGAGACCCGGAATCGTGGCCGCCGTGACGACACCTTTTTTTTCACCACCAACTTTGAAGTCTCATTACTTTTTGAACAGCCCTCGTATCGAGGCAAAAAAATTTTTTTATTTACTTTGAACCTTTTGTAATACAATAAATAAAAAAAAGTTTTCAATTATTCTTTGCGTTTTCAAATAAGAATTTTTTTAAAAAGGGTCCAAAAAACGGGTTTTGAATGAGAAGACCCCTTAATTCAAATTTCGTCTGGGTAAGCGCTTGAAACTATGGGATACCATATCAAAATCTTTGTTGATTTCGTTGATTATTGAATTATAATCAATCCAAGACTTTGAGACGGCTATCCAGCACTTTGACTAAAATCAAAATAGGTCGCTAAAACCAATATACATCGGAATTTTTTGCGATAACGGAAACAGGCCTTCAATACAAATGGAATAAGTTAAGACTGAACCGAACCGAATCGCGGATTATTTGTTTTCAAAGACCAAGTGATAAACCGAACCGCAAGCTTCAAAACAGCATGAACCAGTATCAGTTTGCATCCCTGACTGAAAGCTAAAAAAAAAAACTCACCGATCCGCCAAAAAGCGATCACATTTCTGGCATAAAAGCTGCTCCACGCTTTCGGTAATAATGTAGCCCGCCTGGTGCACTTGCTTGAAAGCCTCCTGCACTATGCTAAAGATAAAGATGAGTTAAAGATGAAAAGATGAGTTTACTTCTCATGTTACACTTCTCTTGGCACTTACTCCGTCTGCTCCTGGTTGGTGGTGCGTCCAAAGTAATCAAAACCAATGCCAAACCAGCAATAAATGGAATTATGTAGCTCGAAATATTTGTCGCAGATCTGACGTGGAGTTAGTTTCTCAGCCAGGGCCTTGTTCTCGGTGGCCGTGCCATACTCATCCGTGCCACAGATGAACAGGGTATTATAGCCCGCCATGCGGGAGTAGCGTGCATATATATCCGCCGATAGGACACAACCAATGATGTTGCCCAAATGTGGCACATTATTCACATACGGCAAAGCCGAGGTAATCAATACATTGCGTTCGCCTGCCCGGGGCAATACCGTGCGTGGCTGTGGCAGCTGCTTAGCCTCCTCATAGGTAAATGCCTGGCGAGCTGCCTTCATCTCCTCTTCCGTTACGGTGTCGGCCTGAGTGGAAGCAGTTTCGGCCAGTAATTTACCCGCCTCTGCTACACTAGCACGCCGGAGCGGCACATGTTGTAAACCGCCATAACGATTGGATTGCTGCAAGGCATTAAAGCTCAAGTCCTTGAGCGGTTGCTGGGCTAAGACCTGCTGTACTTCGGGCAAGGCCTTGACACGTTCATACCAATCTTTCAAATTGTCCACCTGTTGTGCTCCCTTGAGCGTGCCATCGGGTGCCAGCAGAGACCATACAGCCAAATCAGCTGACGTTAGCGTAGCACCAGCCAAATAGGGAGAGCACTTCAACTGATCATCGAGTTTCTTGACCAGACCATTCAAAACAGGCAAAGCATTTGGATCCGCCTTATGACCCACCGCCATATGATGAGCCAAGGCAGGAGCTAGCAAAGTGTTGCACCATTCCAGCCACTAAATTGGGGATTAATTGAATTAATTGAGTTTAACCTTGAGGGGTTACCCCTACCTCATCTCTCAGCTGGCCCTCATCCACCAGCAAATATTTGGCTATGGCCGCCGTTGAAAACAAACGCAAGCCATTGTCCAACTCCAGGGTAGGCAGCACCAGCAAGTCCCTGTATTTGACATCTGTAATTGCATCAGACAACTGAGTCAGAGAAGTCGCTGGAATTCCCGTCTTACCATTTAGGTTAACCAGCTGCAGCTGCACCTCGCGTTTCGCAAATTTGGCCAGCATCTGCAGCTGCAGTCCTAAAGGATTGCCCTCGTTGGTGTAGATGATCATGCTGTTCTACTATTTGACTACCTTTAATACAATTTACGTGGCAAAAAAGGGGTTAGAATTTTCCAACTTTTTACAAATTGTCCACCCGCATTTGCTACCGACTAGAGATGGTATTCGTTGCTGTCGATAACTTTCGATATTAGTGATTCAACACTTCCCTGCAGTTCGGGAGGTGGCGATAGCTACCTGCACTACTTACAATGAGTACTTACTGGTGGCAATCGCCACCTTTTCGCTTTACAAGTAAGTACTGCAGTAAGTACCTACGGTTGGGTACCGACTGGAGTGCCTTTTTGGTAAGGCAGCGTCCGTAACAAACTGAACGTAGTTTACAGTTTTACAGTTACAGCTTACTGTTTTCGGTACTTACTCCACTACTTACATGTAAAGCGAAGAGGTGGCGATTGGTTACCTCCTAGGACATGCCCAGCAAAAAGTAAGTACTGAAATGCATTGCGGGTGGGTAGGGTTGTAAGTACTTCTGGTTACCAGTAAGTACTGAACTAAGCACCCATGAACTAGTGCAGCGTACTGCAGGGTTAAAACAAGCCCCGCAAAATAGAGAGCACAGAAAAATATGTCTGTCTCTCTCTGACACTTATGCTGAGTTTTACTGCGTCACAGAGTGTCACAATGTCAAATTGACATTGTGACCCTGAAATGTGACACTTTGTGACGCAGTATAAACCCAGCATTAGAGATGATTATCTTCGGCAAGCATTCGGTGTGAATCGGCGAGTGACTTCGAGCCCCAGGGGCCATGGCTGGCCAGGCCTGGACTAAAACAATGTTTAAAAGAGAGAACTAGGTCCATTTAGGGGTTACAGTAGGGTGGAGGAAAAATTTTTTTGTTTTAATTCGTTTCTACTGGGTTATTATTGACGACCCATAGTCTAACATGTAATAGTTCAAAATTTTAGCTTTCAGCTTGAACTTTTAAAAAACCACCATTTAAGTGGTACAAGTAAAAATTTGTTTCATATTTTTTTACATCTTATTTCGGTATGTTTAGCATATAATTAGGTATTTCATATTCGAAATATGAAAATATTTGTAAGCCTAGAAATTTCCTCCATCCATTTTTGGTATTGAAAAAGGGTATTCACTTTATTTAAATATTTATATAAAACTGTCGACAATTTCTATAGCTGTGTTTTCACTTCTCTGAGTTCTCATATGATGTGCCGGAACAGAATGTCACAAAACTCATATATGAACTCAGATTGTCGAATAGTTGATAGTAAAAAGGTCGAAATTCTCTTTCAAGGGCCGTTTGGACTTGCAGCTTCATAAGGGACGCCATTTATTCTATTTTGTCTCTGGCAACTGGGCTATTTCTTTTGAACACCCTTATTGTGTTTCCATTTTGTCATCTCTATAGTTGGTCCACACAAGCACACCTCTAGCAAATCCAAAAGGCGATATTTTGATATTTATATCAAGTAGCGATACCGATAAGCCATCGGATATAGACGATAACTAGCCAACAGCTGTTTAGTTAATATTTACATCAAATTTGGCAATAATTGTTTAAAAAAGGAAGGCTAATTCACCCAGGCCCCATCGAGATTGTGTGATCTAGTGATCTCAAAATAGTCCTGGCACTGGCCAGCCTTTGCCTCCGACCGTGATCCTTCTCCTTGTAAAACAGTAAAATGGGTGAACGCAAGGGTCAAAACAAATACTATCCTCCCGACTATAACCCTAAGAAGGGAGGACTCAACAAATTCCGCGGCACCCATGCCTTGCGCGAGCGTGCCCGCAAAATCCACCTGGGCATCATCATCATCCGCTTCGAGATGCCCTACAACATCTGGTGCGAGGGATGCCAGAACCACATTGGCATGGGTGTCCGCTACAATGCGGAGAAGACCAAGGTGGGCATGTACTACACCACGCCCATTTACAAATTCCGCATGAAGTGCCATTTGTGCGACAATCACTTTGAGATCCAAACCGATCCAGGGAATCTGGACTATGTCATCTTGTCGGGAGCACGACGGCAAGAGAATCGCTGGGATCCGCTGCAAAACGAACAAGTGGTGCCGGAGACCAAGGAGGTGCAAAAGCGTCTCTTCGATGATGCCATGTACAAGCTGGAGCACCAGGCCAAAGACGCCCAGGCGGCCAGCGATGCCAAGCCGGTGCTGCAGAAACTGGTGGAGCGTAATCAGAGCGTGTGGGATGATAGCTATGAGGCCAACTGTCGCCTGCGTGCCGAATTCAGGCAACAAAAGCAGGAGATAAAGGGGCAACTGGAACTGGATCGGCAGCTGCTGGCCAAGAGTAGTCTGGACATTGCGTTGTTGCCGGAGATTAAAGAGGATAAAGAAATGGCGGCCCTGATGAAGCTGCAAACGAGAACGGCACTGGAAAGGGAAGCGGAGCAGCGGTTGGAGTTGATCATGAGACCTGCTTTACAGGGAGCCACGCTGACCACATTTGGTGGCCTCAAGAGGCAAAAGGCATTAAATAATCAGCTGCAGTTAAAGGATTTAGGCATTAAACGCAAACCCCAGGAGGAGGAGGAGCCTCAGGTCAAGACGTCGTCTTCCTTGAGTTTGCTTAGCGACTATGTGAACTCCTCCTCAGATGGTGAAGATTAGTAGCGGATCCAGGGGGTGAAGCTCCCCCCAACTGCCTTAGTTCACCAAATATATGCACCGTGCAAAATATCTGAACAATATTTTGAGTTTTGCAAAAAGCTATCAGCTTTTTGCTAAAATATTATAAACGATTGATTCTGATTAGTTGTCTTGATCTGCCAAAATTATACGCGAAGATTCCTTCTTATCAATTCCTATCGTTACTCTCTAAAGATATCATCAGCTTCTGCCTACTAATGTGATTGATTCGTTACTTAAAATAACAAGTTATGAAACTTTCGATGTAATATTTAAAGAAAACAAGAGAATTGGCGACGAAATGGGATTTAAGTAAAAAAACGAGCTCTAACTTTCGCACCGAAGATATGACGCTTTAGGACTCCATTTGCTTATTACTAGACATCGGATTTTAGGCAAAATCATATTTTTAATGGTTCTGGTTGAATACAAATTTGTTTCATGAAAAGTAGATTATTTTAAATCCGCATTTATTTTATATGTTTGACATATTTACATATCTCCGACCTAAACATATATTTGAGAATATTTCGACCCATTTTTTGTACCCTTGCCGAGGGTATTATAAAATTGCCCTGATGTTTGTAACGCATAGGAGGAAGCATCTCCGACCACATAAAGTATATACATATATTCTTGATCAGCATGACGAGCTGAGTTGATTTAGCCCTGTCCGTTTGTTTTTATGCTACCTCCTCCGTCAGTCTTAAAGCTATCCTCACAAAACTTTGCACGAAGTCTTTTGGTACAAATACGCTGAACATTTTTCGGAACCGGCCGGATCGGTGCTTCCTCACAAAACGGCCCATAAGTATCTGGGAGTGACCCTGGACAAGAGGCTAACCTTCAAGCAGCATGTCGCCGAAGTAGCGGCAAGCTTCACAGCAAGACGAAGAGAATGAGTTGGCTACTCATCGCCAATAACAAACTCTCGCTTAGGAACAAGGTCCTCATCTACAAGGTCATCCTGGCACCAATATGGAGGTATGGCGTCCAGGTGTATGGCATCGCCGCGAAGATCCACCTGAACAAAATCAGGGTCTTTCAGGCCAAAATCCTGAGTGATGATAAAAGAACAAGGTGGCCGCTCACCCGAACAACCTTGCCAGGCGACTCCTCAGAACGCGAAGGAAAAATGGGATCAGGATAAGAAGAAGGCTTTTGAGGACCCAACCAACAGACCTTGCTAGTCGTAGGATCTAGTACACCTGCAGGCAGCAAACGGTAATCACAACTCGACTCTAACTTATAAAAACTTACCGGCTAGACACACTAAAAACACTTACTCGCTAAAACACACTCCCACCTGAATATTTACTTATAAATTACTTACTTATTTAGGATAACAGTTAACATTTTGATAAAAATTAGCTGATAAAAACACAATACTCAACCACATAAAATTTTACAAATGTACAAATGTTATAATTAGACAGCGGATTTTATGCAACTTTTTAAATGAAGACAGATTGAAGTGAAATTCAGGATTTATACTAATTAAATATCCCTCTTTCCATTAAAAACTGCATATCCAAAATTGTTTTGCATATTTTGCATGCAAAATATGCACAAATAGAAATATGCAAATAGCAAAAATAGAATAAGTAAAATGCTTATAATAGTTTTAAAATGAATTCGAGTATAAAATTTTGGACTTTCCGCTCAAAATAAAGAATTTTAAAGTGTTACTAACAGGAACAGGTTTGTGTCCATAGCGTTGTCATGAGGGGAGCTTAGTGAAGTGTTATTAGTGAGTGGGGGTCTTAGCACAGTGCTCACTGGGACTGAATGGAAAGCTGACCGGCTGAATTTAAAACTTTTGTTGACTTTGGCTTTACACGTGTCAAAATCAGTATCCGGAGGCTTTTAGGTGCTCTGATTTCATTTCTGGCCATATTTTTCCGATCAGGATTGTGGTCGCTAACTTATGGAGGGGAATGGGGTAAAATTAAACAAAAAATAATATGGGGTATCGTTTTATAGGTTTTTGGGTGCCCCAATTTTATTTCTGGCACTACTATTTTTAAACGTTGGGGAGGGGGCTGACTTATGAAGGGGGAAAACGTAATATCTAAAAAAAAATCAAGTGCTTAATCTTTTCTTAGGTTTGTGGGTGCTCCGATTTGATTTCTGGCAATATATTTCCGATCAGGAGATCGAAGGAAGAGACGGGCGGGGGTTTTTGAACAAATTCCCTCGAGCTCATACTCTTACTCCCACAACTACAGATTTTCGACCTCGGTACCAGCCCTAAACCTCGCAAAGCCGTTCTTTATTATGTAAATGATGAACGCACGCACTATTACAGCCTATAAAATACCAATGTACCAATCACTCAGCCTGCCCCCATAACAAAGATCCCAAACACCACTTTTCAATTTGAAATTTTTATTATTCAAAAATGTCCTTGTTGTATTTGTTGAAACAGTAAATAGTTAAGTTCTTTTCTATGTTATCCATTGGAAAACGTTGGCATTTTTCAGAAAAAAAAAGCTTGTAGGCCGAAAAGCTTCGTTCAATATCGCATGAAGTTAGCGGTGAATATTTGAATTTAAACATGTCCGCCATGTTTATCTGTCCCGCGTCGTTTATTTCTGTCTCAGGAATTAAAAATATTTCATTAAGCTTATGAAATGAAATATAATCTGGACACCGATCCAATACATCCTTCATTCTTTTTCGCAATTTAAAACCAAATTCCCCTTTCACACCATTTAGAGTTTCCTTTACTTCAGCCAATAGCTTGAAAGTGCTTGTTTCCGGAATTCCGGAATTCTCATAAAATGATGTTTTATAAAAATTAGGTTTGTACGTAACATTGAATTCCTGAGCATTTCTTGAGCGTTTTGTACAGACAGCGCAAAGAATCACAAAAAGAACTTATTAAACCTGGCCTACTATTATTATAATTTATCTGAAATATGTGTTTGCATATAAAATATGTTTTTGCATATTTGCATATTTTTAAACATAAGATGTGTGCAATCAGAATTCAAATCGGACAAGCGGCTCAAAATATGCAAATATGCAAAATCCGCTGTCTAGTTATACTCCTTACAGCTAGCCATACACAAAACAAACCCCAATTTACACGACCAGATCTCTCAGGAGAGTTTTGTATCTGAGTATCTCTCAGCCCGTGTAAACAGGAGTCTAAGCCCACTCAGTTGAGCGCTCAGGTGTAATAGAAACGTCTCAAATTAAACTGATCGCACAGCAGAACGCTCAATGAACCATTGGTTTTGCAACTGAGTCAACTAAGCTTCTCAGACATGTGTAAATGCTGAACTAAGTTGCTCAGCTGAGTTTTTCGACACTCAGGTCAGAAAAACTCAGCTGAGCGATCAGGTCGTGTGAATTGAGCAGTGCCAATGTTTTTTTTTGTTTTAATATTTTGCCTGCGGCGCAGAATTGAGAGGTTTCTTTTTGTCTTCATCTGTGGTGCATCTATTACATTACCACTGCGCCTGCGCCGTTCTTTTTGGGGTGATTCTCCGTTCCATTTCTTCTTACATTCTTCCCTCTTATAAATGAATGTCTTTATTAAGGCTATACATTCTTCCAAAGGACAAGAATATCTCGTGGATTCCTTGAGAACGCCACAAAAATGTCCTATGAAAAATAAATTTGACCAGGTAACCAAGATATATGTCTTTGCTTATATTTAAGGTGTGGGCGCGTGCAAATTTTTTTTATTTTCATAAAATACAATATTAATTTATAGGTGCAGGATGTCCATGAGGTAGACGAATGTGGAGTAGTCCCGTCTTTTGCGGCACCACTTGGGAAAAAAGTCCATCTAGGGCCTGTCAGAGTTCATAACAGATCCAAAAGGTGGGAAGTTTTCCTCAATTTCGCCCTCAAATTCAAGCAAACTTACGTCTTACTCATATGCTAAGAATATTTTCTAAATATATTTGCAAAAACAAACAAAATACGAAAAGCATTTGTGATCGAGAATATTTTATATGGGCAAAAACTCAAATTTCAAAATTCATTTACCTTGGTCGACCGCCAATTGATCTCTGCAAGTAAATTCTTCATAATTCGCGGTCCATCGAGGACATTTTTTCAAAATTTTTGGAGTATATTGATGGATAGTAAACATTTACCTTCATTCTTACCGTTCAGCTGAAATTAAACCTTGATCCAAGCATGAAACTATTTTTTCTCCGTGTGAAGATAATTTTCTTCAGATTCCATAGCCCCCACCCCCAAAGGCGAATACTAGATTGATATTTGCAATTTATTTGATACAGCCTTTTAGATCTACTTTAGTACATGCCCTCGCCCTCATTTGCCACTGCATCATCTCCCGGGCCACTGACATCAGCGAAGAGTATGTCACTCAGGCGCTTGCAGAACTCCACATGCTGGTTCTTGCTCATAGTGTCGTTCAATATCAACTCAATCTCACGTAGTTTGGCATAGTAATTGTCGCGTTCCTCGATTGTGCTATCAATTTTAAGTGTCAGCATCTGCGAATCAGCTCTCATTTTCTCCTCCTCCTCCTCAGCTTCCTTCGAGTTGGTGGTGCTGGTGGTTTTGGTGAACTGGACCGGCGAACGCTCCTTGTTGAAACATCTCGGCTTAATGGGCTTGGCCGGCTGTGCATTGGCTGCAGATATCTGATTCTCCAGGTCTCCAGGTGCCTGCGAGTCGAAGAACTTTTTAAACCATTGCAGAAACTCAAAGTTGTCTTGAAATCTGCCTTTTATTAAGCGATCTATGGGCACCGACTTGTCTAGCTTGAGGCGTGTGAAGGCAGCCTGGAAAAGTTTCAAATTGTGGAGATGCTCATGCTCCAGCTTGGCATTCATTTTGACACGCTTCAGATTGATGCAATTGGGAAAGACCAACTCCATTATTTGGCAGTAGGCCACACCTGGCGGACGGAGAAAATGACTTTAGCACAGGGTGAACCAACCCCCTCACCATCCCGCCCAGAACTCACCCGAGCAAAGCTCCTCGATCTTCTTGTAGTTTCCCTGCACCATGGTGTTCACCCACTGGAGCATATCGTGACGCGACATATTCTCTGAATTGACGCTGGTCAGGGCCACGGTTAACTTGAGGTCGGACATTTTGTGTGAATTTTACCGTAATAATAATAAATATATATTTGCTGTTGTACTTGTTAGGTTGGAGGTAAATCTAAATATGAATTCTGGATACTGAATGCTTGGCTTGTGAGTTCGTGCCGGACGAGAAATGAAAATGCTATGGCTACTTTGACTAAGATATAAAATTAAAACAATTTAAAATTTTTCTAAAACTCAATTTTCTTTTTCCTCCTCTTTTGCCCACATTCAAGAGAAATGCGCTTTATTAGAACTTTCCAAAATGAGACGTTTCACAACACTGAGAGGATAAACTGGCTATCAGTGTCTTGAGTTATCGCTTAGAGATGAGACGCAGTCTGCACGATCACGAGGGGTTTTATGTGAATATAAGATTCAAGAGCTTATAGATTAGCGAAAAAACCTGATAGAAATAGAATAAAATGGATCAAAATTGGCTAAAAAGTAGCTAAGTGTTAAAAATGAAGAACATTTTGTGTTTTTGAGACCTAAATACAACAATAACTTTAAAAATTTATTTTATAGGAGCTGAGAATAACAAACTCTCGAAAAGGCACGAAATCCCGCTATGAGTTCTCAATCTCCTTTTTTTTAGGGCCAGCAAACAATAATGATCTCAGTACTGAGAATTATGTACCGGAATTTAGTTATTTTCTCCATAACAGCTTCATTAATTATAATTGAATTAAAATATTTCGCTGACAAGTCATAGAAGTCGATGTCTTCGAATGAATATTAAGACTGAATACACGTTTAATGTTTTCATTGGAATATCATACAGAAAACTAAAAAAAATCAAAAAAATATGCTAGGATATTAAAGTTATCATTCAAAATTTTTTCCCCTGTGCACTTCTGTGGATAGAACTCCCAACTGATAATACCGAATCGGCACTGAAATAAGCACTGAATTGGAAAAGTAGGTACATTCTTAAAACATGGCTTCCCTCACTTGCTCTTTTGTCATGAATTTAACACAGGCAATGCGATCTTTTTTGACGTTCGCTTTTTGGGCAAAAATTTTTGTAGTAAATTTCATGAATAGTGAAACTCTACTTAAATCGCTCATGAACTAAACCTAATTCTAATGATTAAGCCTTAAATAATCACTCCGCAATTCACTTCTAAGACTTTTCACTCCGAGAACCAAATTAATAGGCATTATTTCGCACTATGTCTCAAAAATATTGATATAGCTATAAAAAGGACTTTTTACAATTGCTAGATTTGTAGCTAATAGCATTTCCGAAAATTTATAAGCATTGCCATTTACAAAAATGCTAGATCTGGCAACTAAATAGCCTCACGAATGTTCACTATAAAAATGCATATCCATAAAAACTGATTTAACAAAAATCACGCTGTTTACACACAAAGGCCGCGTGTTTTTTTCATATTGATTGCAGCTGCTTTAATGCAAAGTTTTCCAAGTTCTTGAATTTCTTGCAAAAGTTGATTTCATTTCATTTAAGTGTGCCCATACCATTTATCATTTTCTAGTACTTGTCAACCAAAAAATAAATATAAATAAATTTTGGGAATACTGCGCTCACGACGTTTGATCTTAGTTCACTCACGAAAAACTCACTGATGCTCACGCACGAAACTCTATGTTTGTTCACGTTCAAGTCATGACACACCGTGACACGATCAAATTCACGTCACGGGTGCCGCTCTTCTGCAAACCTAAAACATTTTGGAGGGCCTCCGGTTATCGGGTTCGAAACAAAATTTAGCAATGTTTATGTTAGGTTTTTGGGTAAAGGTTTTGGTTCTCGTCTTGTGTTTTTCCAAATTTAAAATGAAAACCAATTAATTTGTTTAACCCATTCAAAAACTTGTTAATTTTTTTTATTGCTTCCAATCTACAAAGGTTTTATATTAAATTTACGTTCCACTTTCTTAACAAATTCTATGAAATCCTTGTGCAGCACCTGAGGCACTTCCATGGCCGCAAAATGTCCACCCTGTTTGTAGTAGGTGCTGTGTATCAAATTCTTATACTTATCCTGCAGTTGTATATCCAAAAACTGCATAATATCATTCTTAAAGCGTGCACAACCCGTGGGCACTGATGTGGGTACCCGTTCCAGTCTAAGTTCACGCTGTTTCTGGGTATATGCCTCCGCATAGAGACGCTGTGAGGTGGTAATCGAATGGGTTAAATAATAAATCATCAAATTATCCAACAAAGCATCCAATTTATAGCGTTTGGTGAGGCCACCATCCTTTAGCGAGCGATACTCGGGATTAGTCCAGGTGGAGAACTTTTCCAGTATGTAAGCGGCCAGACCCACAGGATTATCGGTGAGAGCAGCTCCTATGGTATCCGGTTTGGTGGCCTGTATATGGAAGTAACCGCTCTCCTCCATCAGGTAACTAAACTCACGAGACTTGGGAAAGAAGAAATCTTCAAAGCCCGAGGGAACAAACAGACTTGGCCATAAGCCAGCCAATAGACCTTTGACCTGACTCTTGGGACTCAGATTGTTGCACAAATTCGAGTGATAACCCAAGACATTCTCCGGATAGAGGGTGGCCAAATGTGAACCCAAAACAGAACCCCAATCGCCGCCTTGTATAAAGAATTTCTTATGGCCCAGACGTAACATTAAGTTACGTAGCATAACAGCCACTTGAGCGGGTCCCAGACCAGGACGAGAAGTACCCTAGAAGGGGAGAGAAAAGGAGAAAATATTAAGTAAGAATTTGGTGTGCTAACTCATAGGGTGGATCAATGAGTACTCGTGTTGGTTTGTAAATTTTGGTTTGATGACTTCTTTGAGGCATAACTTTTGAAATTCATAGGGATTCAGTTTAACTGCCTTTGATTTTGCTTAAAAGATTCATTCTCAAGGTGATACGTCCAAAACTGTCTGCAATTATTTGCAATTTTTAGAAAAAACTATATCTTTTGAGATTCATCGTGATTCGGTTTAATAATTGAAGTTTTAATTAAAACAATTTACTGTCTCCGTGAATCGAGCAAAATGGACTGCAATTACTTGCAATTTTAAGAAACAAAAATAATTTTTAAAATAAAATTTTTATTTTTTTGAAGTATAACTCTTAAGTTTCGTCGGGATTCTGTTTAATTCTTTTTTATTTTATTAAAGCTATTCATTGTCGTAGTAGAACCACCCAAATGGTCTGCATTTACTTGCAATTTTAAGGAAAAAATATATATAGCAGAGGTAAATCTTATTTTAACCAGCTAAATTATTTAATTTCAGCTATAACTTATAAGATTCGCCTAGATTCTTCTTAATTCTTTTTGTTTTTACTAAAACGATTTATTGTTATTGCAAAACGAGCCAAATGATCTGTAGATAGTTGCAATTTTAGCCAAAAATAGACTTTAAAACTCAACTAAAAACTTGCTAACTCAGTACTTCTTAATCCACCCTCGCTTGTCCTTCTCACACTCACCTGCGACCAACCATATCCCGGCAAACTGGGCACAATCACATCAAATATATACTTATTATTCTTATCCAAATTCGATTGATGCAGCAAATGTATTAAATCATAGAACTCTCTTATGGAACCCGGCCAACCGTGTAATAGCAGCACCGGATAATGTTGCTTGCCTTCCTTATTGTGATCCAAGACCATTAGGTTTAGAAAGTGCATGCGTAGCCTAAAACAAGTGAAAACGAACTTATCTAGTGTAGACCAAAGATAAGCTCTTATCTCACCCTTGAATCTCGGTTGTGTAGTGATTGAATTGCCACAGAAAAACCTCACGTTCACGCCAACGCGGCAGGTAATCGTCACGCCAGTAGGTTACCAGTTCCTGAAGATACTCCGTGTTAAAGCCATACTCAAAGGCCACACCCTCCAGTGGGGGTGTGAGACGTAGCGATACATTCAAACGTTGAGTCAAATCAACAATTGTCTAGACAAAATAATTTTTAATAAAGCATTCCTCAGCTCAAATCATACCAACCTTCTCCGGATAAACAAGACGATTCCCTATCACCTCCGAGCTGTTGGCCAAATAAGCCGCATAGTCCTTGGGTTGAGCCTCATCGCCCCACCATTCCTGGGTATCCAATTGAGGTGCTGGCAAGTCTCCACATAGTTGATTAACCTGCTTATAGATAATGCCACCGCCTATGGCCAGCAGTAGAACAAGTATGCGTGTTAGAAACGACATCTGTGGCGTAGGAAAGGCAAAGTCAGACTGACCGTAGGTACAATATACAATCCCAATCTGATTATCAGGCTGTCAATTTTGCGGCATATCAATGGGCAGTTGATAAGCGTTTCCAGTAGGGTATTTTAGTAGAAACTGTAGCATGTTTTGTATGCATTTTGCATATTTATTAAGTTTGTTTATTTACTTTACTCAGAAAGCTTTTGTGTTAAGCCGAAGCTTTGCCGGCTTCTAATTGTTGACACTTTTGCGTGTTTTTGCGTCGCAGCTGTTGCCCTCTCGCATACACAAAAACACTCGCAGTAGCTGCAATTCCAAAGTTTGTACCCTATACATAAAGCAATCACTGAAACGTTGTTCAACTTTAGGGGTATTACGTAAGCTTTTTTTTGTGCGCGCAGTGGCGTCCACTTAAATAGGTACAGTGAGATTTCAAGTGATCTTTAAAAGATCTTAAGAACGATCGGCCTGGAAGTTAGACGAATATGAATAATTTCTTAGTTCTTCGTTTTCCATCTTTATGGTGTAAGTCCCCACTTAGTAACTGAACTTCTAAGTTGTTTATCAGATCGAGAATTATGGAGGTTTTTAACCATCGCTCAGTTTTTAAACATTTTACATTCCAATACCTTTCGAAAATATAGTTCTTAGAAAGACTATCAGGAAGCCTTCTCTAAATTTACAAAAATCTTTGCCTCACACTTGTCGATGAATTGAGGCAAATCGAAGTTTTCATTTCTGGTATCGATTTATAGGTTTTTGGGTGCTCCAATTTCATTTCTGACAATATTTTTCCGATCAGGAGATCGACGAGCAAATGAAGGAAGAGAAGGGCGGGGGCCTTTGAACAATTTCCCATAAAAACGTTCCACTCCCAAAACAAGTCCGATTTGGAAAATTTTTGGTAAACGCTAGTCTTATGTGAACATATTACCTAACGGCCTAACATTCTGGCAGAGTTTCATTAAGATCAGTCAGTTTTTAGATATAGCTCCCATATAAAGAAAATAACTATAAATTAATGAGAACATTAAAAAACGAGAAAGCAAAGCTAACTTCGTCTGTGCCGAAGTTTACATACACTTGAAACTTTTGTGACCACAGACTTAATTTTGTGACCAATGACTTAATTTATAATCTTAATATCTTGTGTCATTGGAATAGTAAATAAAAAACTAAAAAAAAAATTTGTATGGCAGCTACAAGAAGTGACCAACCGATTTTCGCGGCTCCGACATATGTGCAGTGTGCAGCTACAAGATGACTGTGCAAAATTTCAGCTCGATAGTTTAGGAAAACTGAGGGACTAGTTTGGTGAAAAACAGTCAAAAAGAAGCTTCGATTCAGCTCGTCATGCTGATCAAGAATACATATTCTTTTATGTGGTCGGAGCTGATTCCTTCTATGCGTTCCAAGCTTCTGGGGAAAAACTAAAATACACTTTTCAAGTGTATAAAAAGAAATGTCAATCCAAGGCCGGTACTAGCCGGTACCTAATTTTCCCGACAAAAAAGAGTTTTTTAGTATGTTTTTCCTCCTTAAACATTTACTTACAACCATTTCGAAATTTAATTAACCTAGAATATGCAATTTCGTACCTTAAGAAACATATAATTAATTAAAAAACTTACCAGGAACCAGAAACATGGTCATCACATAGCACGCATCTGCTAAATATAGTCAAAAACAAGAAAGAAATTCGTTCAAGCCCGACTATAGCATAATCTGTACCTCTGAAGTGCTGCCCATCACCGTTGCGACCGGTGCTGCCCATAGTTGTTTGTTTTCCTTATAACTCGACTATCCTTCATCCGATCATTGCCATTCCTTTGGCGGATCGATAAGTAATCTTGAATACTAAATATGTCTAGAAAGACAAACCTTCTATCTATAAAACTGTGGGAGATATAACGTTTTTTTTCAATTTTCGGGGGCGTGGCAAAATTTGAAAATAAACTTGATCTGCCTGCAAGTATAAGAAACATATGTCCCATACAAGTTAAACCTCTATCTCTTAACATCTCTGAGATCTATACGGACTATAAAGACGTGGCTGTTGATGCTGATCAAGAATATATATACTTTATAGGGTCGGAGATGCTTCCTTCGGGCTGTTACATACTTTTGCACAAACTTATTATACCTTTGGTACAGACTATAAAAAGCCTCCGTACAGGTATCAGAACAATGCTTGACTTTGGGTTCCGTGACTGCGGAAAACCGTTCATGGAACTTTCAAAACTGTTCATTTTCGACCTCGGGGGTTAATTGTCCACTGGCTAGAGCCACTAAATTTTGTAAGTAGACTCCTTTTGTCCCTACGCAGATCAAGTTTATTTCAAATTTTTCCCGCCCCCACAATAAAAAATGTTGAATAACTCCTACAATTTTAAAGAAATCAAGCTCATATTTTGTAGTGTAGTGTTTGTGCCCAATATCTACAGTCTCTGAAAGTTTCATAAAGATCGGATAATAAATGGCAGAGTTATAAAGGTTATAAAAAACGTTGCATACTCTTTGGCGCTACATGCACTTTTCACATAATGTTGAGTAACGGGTATATCGGTGTCGGGCAGGACCGACTTTAACTTGCGCTCTCGTTTTCTATTCAAAGAGTCATAGTTCCAGATTAATGGATGTATAGTAGAGCGGGTCAATTTGTTTGGACCAAAAAAAATCGACCCGGAGTATAGCAAAAACGCAATCTACAGTAAATTCTAGGAAACTTTTCCCAAGAAACCATGACTCTTAAATCAATTTCGAGCCAGCGGTTTTTTACGTGAAAATTTAAATATATGGAAATGCTAGAAAAATGTGACATATCATTAAAAATATGTTAAAAGTGATGAAAAACAGGTTTGCATCGTTCTCAAAACAACTTATTTGAATAAAGAAACAAATCCAGCTATGTTTTTTCTTTATGCAATAGTAGTTTTCAAATTTAGCGGGTCTGAGTGTCATCAAAATTTTAGTGTTGCACAGTGTAATCACTAAATAATTACTAATAATCGTAATTCCGAGCTTAAAATTCTAATTAGGAATTGTATATAGTTTTCTGAAAAATTGTGGTTATGGTAACGGTAATTGTGTTTACAGCTCTGAGTTGAATAAAAGCGAATGTTTTTAAGATATGAAAGATATTGATAGTTTAATAGCAGTTTAGTTCTAAACGAAAATACTTAGCCCTAACTTAGAAATAATGTATTAAGCGAATGTTTTTAAGATATGAAAGATATTGTTCAGTAATCTTGATGTTTCAAATGCCATTCGAAATGCTTTCACAATATGCGTATTCGAATTTGGTTTTCACACAGAAAAAAAAAATTGTATTATCTGGGGTCAATGTTATATTTTTTCATAACATTAAAAAGCCAACATGATAAAGTTGAAAATGAGCTGAAATTCATATAAAAGTGAAATTTTTCAGATCAATTTGATGAAATTTCTGATCAAAAATATATTAATTTAATATAATATCAAAATGATATTATTTAGCTTCAATTTGACATTTGTTAGCATCAAAATGATATGAAAAAAATGATATTTGCCAAATATCAAATTAACCAGCCCAGATTGAATTGATATTGACATTTTTTTTTCTCTGTGCAATTAAATTTTAACCCCAAAGTGTTTGATTGCTCAACAAATTCGATTGTAGAATTAAAAGGGGCGCTTGTTATTACATATTTACATTTTGTTAGTTGTAGACAGAGGGTTTCTTTTTATTAGGTCATTGATACATATATCAAAACACTCAACTAATTGGCTTAATGGATGGTTGCGTTTAATTGATTAGCGTACAAAAAATCTTAAAATATTAGGCAGGTCATTAACATAGACGGTAAACAGTACAGCAGAGTCTAAAGGTCAAATTTAAACGGTGTAACACCGTTTTGTCCCACAGAAGAGGGGAAAACCAAGCGCAGACGATGAAGAAGAACCTTACCAAACGAGCTTTAGCACATGTGTGTTTGAGAAGAATGTTGAGCAATTTAATTATGAAGTTTGTGACTCATCTAATGAAGAGATTTGATTGTTTTATGGTGGGTTGGAAAGCCAGAGGTGGAAGGGAACGGAGTGTTTGGTTCAACTTCAATGAAATAAGCATGCATCAGTGTAAATTATAATGGTAATTATTCAAGTGACACTTACTGTAAGCCCCTAGACCCTCCCTTGCTCCACCTCATGCTCAATGCTTAAACTTTTCAATTGTAAGTAGATAGACCCCAACAAAATCAATTCCAGTAAACAAAGCTTTTTGTTTTTATTTATTCTGAAAATTTCTTAGGCTAGTTGTGCCTTCTTAACGAATGCCACAAAATCGGCATAAAGTTGTTCGGGCATTTCAAAGGCTGGAAAGTGTCCACCATTATTATAGTGTGTGGTATGTATCAGATTGGGGAACTTATTGGCCAACACCGCATCCGGGGTGTGAGCCAACTCGTGCATAAAATGAGCACAACCCACCTTGGCCTGCACGGGCACCGAATCCACATCCAACGCAAACTGAGCCTTGTTCATACTCTCCGCGTACAAACGCATGGAGGTGGTAATCGAGTTGGTCACATAATAAATCATAATATTATCCAACAATTGATCGTAGGTAAAACGTTTGGTCAAACCGCCATCTTCGAGTGGCATAAACGAGGGATTGGTCCAGGTGGAGAACTTCTCCAGTATATAAGCAGCCAAACCCACAGGATTATCAGTCAAGGCACTACCTATCGTATCCGGTTTGGTGGCCTGTATATGAGCATAGCCCATTTCTTCCATCAATTGGTTAAACACGGAGCCCAAGCCCTTGTAAAAGTGGGCATATTCCTTATCCAAATAAAAGCTGGGAAAGAAGGAAGAAAGCACTAGCCTTAAAGAGCCCAGGGGGCTCATATTTCCACACATATTCGAGTGGTAGGCGACGACATGCTGGGGAAACAGTGAAGCCACATTGGAACCAATCAAAGAACCCCAATCGCCGCCTTGTATCACGAATTTATCAAATCCCAAACGCAGCATTAGATTACGCATGATAACAGCCACTTGAGCCACACCCAGGCCCTTCTGGGAGGAACCCTGCAAGGATGAGAAGAGTCAGATTTAAGCCGTAAGTTAAGGATTTCCAGGACAGCTTACCTCAGACCAACCATAACCAGGCAAACTGGGGGCTATCACCTCAAACACATAGTCGCTCTGGTCGTTGGGCGTGGTCAGCAGCGGAATAAATTCATAGAATTCACGCACCGATCCCGGCCAGCCGTGCATAAGCAATAGAGGCAACACCTTTTTGCCGGGTGCCTTAAGTGGTTTCGCATGGATGAAATGAATTTTCAAACTGTGGGTTCAAGTGTTGGGGTTAATATAGGCATTAGATAAGGAGAAATGAAGACACGCTTTCACATTTTGCATTTATAATTAATTAATAGTTTGACCCAAAGCTTTGGGGGATTTCTTTTTACGTAACTCACCCCTGAATCTCGGTTTGGAAATGCTTGAACTTCTTCAAATACTCCTCGCGTTCTGGCCATTTGCTGAGATAATCATCACGCCAGTATTTCACCACTTTGCTTAATTCTTTGGCATTGAAACCATATTCAAATCCTACCCCCTCCAAGGGTTTGTGCAGTTTGAGTGTTCGACTCAGTTGGGTCTTGAGATCGGCTATGAACTGTGCGAAAAAGAAAACGAGTTTTGGTTTTTTGTTTGTTTTTTTTTTCTTGTTTGTCGACTTACCTCAGGATTCACGCTTATGTCGTAGGGTAAAACCGCCTTATTCTCCTTATAGTTTTGTCTCAATTCTGCTGGTCCCCAGAAGGCTTGCAAATCCAAGTTGGGCGCCTTGCCGGGTTGGGATAGATCACGATAGTTCTTATAGCCCACTGCCAAGAGTATGGCCACAGCACCCACCAGTATGCGGGTAATGGTGCTCGCCAGCGATGCCATCTTCTTGTATATTCTTTGGTGCAGCCACTCGGTTGGGGTTTCCAAAGCAAACTGTTTGATGTTTGGCAAACTCAGTGGCCAACTAAGCTCGGCAGACGATCAGCGCAAAGCTTTCGACCGGCTTGTGGATTGCAAGTGGATTGTAAGCTTTCTGTTTATGTATAATTCTTATGTGCAAGGTCGTGTGAAATTTCAAAAAAAAGTTCTCCTACGCAGCATGACATGACGAAAAGAAGTAATTGAAATTGGAATGGAATGACAAATCATTTCAGTTATCAGTAATAAGAAGAAGCTCTACAGCTGACCCATTGAACAGCTTTTTTGATAAGACTCTCAGATGACTTTGTAAGAATTTGTAAGTGCCTGGGTAAAGCTTACTCTGGGTTATGTGGTTTGCCAATCATTCGCAATCGAAATTGTTTAAGGTGCTGCTCGTCTATCAAATTTCTATTTATTTTTGTTCAATTTCTTGAAAGAAAATGTTTTTAATAGAGTTCTATAATTCTTAGAATTTTAGCTTTCAATTTGGATTTTCGATTTCCCATTTTCACCTTATTTTTTCGACTTGGATATGGCATGGATTTTAAACTTAAATTGTACAAGCGTGTGACATAAAGTTCTATGGCAACTAGATAAAGTCCAATCAAATTGTATGAATTAAATCACTAAAAATAAAAGAAAATAAAAATATAAAAAAAAAAAAAAAAAAAAAAAAAAAAAAAAAAAAAAAAAAAAATAAAAAAAAAAAAAAAAAAAAAAAAAAAAAATAAAAAAAAAAATAAAAAAAAAAAAAAAAAAAAAAAAAAAAAAAAAAAAAAAAAAATAATATATATTTAAAAAAAAAAAAAAAGGGGGGTACGCTGCAAATGGCACATGAATTCAGCAACAATAGAACGGGTTACCTCCTTTAAATATTTCGGTATTACACTGTCCCCCAACATGTCGCTGAACGAGCACATGCAGTCAAAAATTAGAGACTCTTTTAAAGCGCTGAATAGTATATGGAATACGCTTTTGGAAATACAAATATAGAATGTTTGAAGCCACTGTCCGTTCTCAGATGTGGGGCTTCAGGACATACGAGGAAGTATAAAGACTCCAAAGATACTTCATCAAAACTGGGATTTCACTTTGGATATATTAGACAGACCGTTGACCATCCGGAAAGTCGTCAGGCACTCACCATGGCAAAATTTTTACTAAAACGCCGATCTCTCTGCTTTGCGGGTTGGCGCTCTCTGGCTGAAGATCTGCAGATCAATTTAAACTTTAAGGAAACCTGGAAAAAATCTCATAGAAAACTAATAGAATTGATTGATGCTAGAATCTATACATCTATATAAAAGTGAAAGTATGTTTGTCCCTTATGGGCGTCTAAACCGCTGAACCGATCTTCACGAATTTTTCACAGTATGTTCATGTCGATCAGGAAAGTGTCATAGGCTATGTCTCATGTCTGTGAAATGGTCCAAAAACCGCGAAATTTGCAAATTTTTACCGTTCATCCGATTGCAATGAAAATTTGGGAACTTTGGAGAATGTTTGGACGCTTGCCCGCGAAGGATTCTGAGTTGAAGAAATGTGCGGGAAATTGTCCAAAAACCGCGAAAATTCAAGAACTATACCGTTCATCCGCATACGTTGAAATTTTGGTCAATGGTTAGAAGCTTGGCCGCGAGGGTTTCTAAGGTCGAAAAATCGCGAAATTCGCAATATTATACAATCAATGCCATCAATCTTTGGGGAATGAATCGAACGCTTGCTCGGGAGGGTTTCTAAGTTGAAGAAATTTCCAGAAAATTGTCCAAAAACCGCGAAAATTAAAAAATTTGCGGTTTCGGTAAATCTTTGGATAGTGGTTCGACGCTTGCCCGGAAAGGTTGCCAAGTAGAAGACATGTGCGGAAAATAATCTAAGAACAGCGAAATTTGCTTTGAGGATTAATTACACGGTCCAAAATATTGCAAAATTTGAAAATTTTTAATTTGAGCCTGGATTATTGTGTCTATCAAACGGCAATTGCAGACGGGTAAAAAGGAAGTATTAACCAATCGGTCAAAAAAGTCACAAAATTAGCAAAATATTCATGATTTTAGATTATCATGAAGACGTGTATATAGAGAAAAAAATCGAACGGTCAAAAATGCTTATACCGACATGCAGCCTGCACTAGATTGAATATAATCGCTCTCTTAAGAATCATAAGAACCCGGGCGACGCCGGGTATTCAGCTAGTATTATATAAATGGGAATAAATAATAACTTCAAAGCAGAGCTAGCAAATAACAATTGACCTTTTTTCGTTGTCCAAAAATAACAGTTATTTACGGACCCTTCGAGCAAAAAGTCAGAGATGAACCGTTCACATCGGCTCATGATCGAATCGCTCAGTGCTCAACGAACAACCAATGGATTTGTTTACATTTTGATCTGCTCATTCACTGAGCAAATCGTCGCGAGCGAAGAAGATAAAAGTCATTTGCGTTTGTGTGTGTAAGTGGGAGAGAGGTGCCACACACACACACAAAACAAATAAAAGAAAAAAAAAGACCCTTTGAGGTGAGTCGTTCGGCTTTTTGCTCATCTACTGACTCTTAATGTGCGAGCGCTCAGTCGGATTGCTGTCTATAAATTGTTATTTAATGAGCAAAACAAGAAAATCTCAACTGAGAACAGTCAACTGAAAACAAAAACAAGGAGAAACGAAGTGTTCTGCTCAGAGCGAGAGCAAGCGTGCATGGATTTTTTCGGTTTTGTTATTGAGCAGACCGCAAAGGCAAAAATGTTCAATTGTTATTTACGAGCTCTGCTTTAACGACAAATATAGTCTCCCTCTTATTTCCTTCGTTTTCCGTGCACGCTGTGAATTGCTCCAACTCAACCACAGAACATATGGAAATACCCCCAGCGAATGCTCCCTATGCAATCTCAACAGCATTGAAGACACCATCCATTTTATCGCAATCTGCGAAATCTTGCGGGAAATCAGGGCTGCTTTTTGGCACCTGGGAAAATTTAACCTCCAAAAGCTGATCTCCATCCTTGTATTATTTTATTATTATACCCTTGCAGAGGGTACTAAAAAATTGTCCGGATGTTTGTAACGCATTGAAGGAAGCATCTCCGACCACATAAAGTATATATATTCTTGATCAGCATA